>CM059877.1:15946072-16145865 GCA_030490815.1 Acer saccharum | reverse complement strand
CGTGAAGGATAAATTCTCTATCCCTATATTGATGAGTTGCTAGATGAACTACATGGCAGCACGAATTTTTTCTAAGTTGGACCTTCAGTCAGGGTATCATCAAATTAGAATGCATTCCAACGATGTTGATAAGACGGTGTTTCGCATCCATCCATGTTGTTACAAATTTTTAGTCATGCCCTTTGGATTCACAAATGCACCTTCAACGTTTCAAGGTCTAATGAACAAGGTATTTAAAGAATTTTTAAGAAATCTTTTTCTTGTTTACTTTGATGATATCTTGATATACAGTCATTCTTTGGCTAAGGATATAAGACACTTGGATACTGTTGAAATTTCCCTTAAGTAATAGTGTAAAATATACCTAGAGGGGGGGTGAATAGGTATAGGCCCAAATCTCTTCCAATATTAAAAATAATGCGGAATATAACAAAGAATATGCACACTTGAAGATATTCAACAAATGGATTGATTTAACTAATGCAAGAGTAAATCAATTTACAAGATATGCAATCAATGTAACGTATGGAAGATAAAGAAAAGTAAAGCGAATATTGACACAATGATTTTTACGTGGTAAAACCTCAAAGAGGAAACATCCACGGGTTGATACCACAACCACCGACAAAGCAATCCATTATACGAAAAGGATTTACACACTCAAGCTATCAACACAAGATATCCACTCAAACTATCACCTCCTAATCTACCCTCGGGCAAGTGAACTACCAAGCCTACTTCCTATCCGAGATATGTCCTACACCTCTAGAAAGCAACTTCATATCCAAGACGCTCACGTCTCTAGGACTATTTCTTGCTTGTCTATCCGGATCATCCCGACCCTAGACAAGTCTCCTTGTTTGACTATCCGAGTCCTCCCAACTCTAGTCAAGACTTCTTTGCTCTATCCACAAAGCTTCACCCACTTTGCTAGAGACTTCAACCTAATGCAAGGCTATGATCTAAGTGATGCAAATGATGCAAACACAATCAAATAAAGCTAGATGATCAATCAAGCTAAATATACATGTTCAATGATAATCTAGAATATGCTTTCAACAAAACAATCACAAAAGTATCTAGAAATCAAGACATGTAAATCAATAAGAACAAGGTATGAATATTCAATATATCACACTAAAAACCTAGTTCTTAGATCATGAAATTAAACCTAGAAAATAACATGAGGCATATCATATTTACCTTTTCTAGAATCAATTTCAAGTTGAATCAAGTTTAGCAAATATATGTTCAAGAAAAATCACAAAGCTAAAACTCAATTAACAAATGATCAAACACCCCTAGCATAAGATCTAACATCCTTCTCAACATATTTCATCAATCAAATAGTAAGAATAAAGAGATGATCAAAGATGAAATGAAAAAGAAGAAGTTGAACATACAAAGTTGACCACGTACTGAAAATCAAACCACTGGGAAAAATGATGAAGTCAGCTGCCTCTAGAAATGCTTTGGGTTTGTATCTCTCATCAAGACCAACAATTTTGGTTTTCGGATCAATCAATTTCGAGTTCGTATGAGAACGTTATGATCAAAATACTAAAACTAAAATGTGAAGAATACTACAGAAATTTCTTTTCAAAATGTTCTTCAAGTTATGTTTGGAGGGAGAGAAAATCATATTTTAATGATTCAAGGAGAGAACCAAAAACGACCCAATCGGAGGCAGCCACATCACCAATCCCCGTGGGGGCGCGTGGGCACATGGGACCAGAGGGGTGTTCTGGCCGTGGGTCCCACGGGCTCCACACGGGGTGGCCTATGCATGGCCTTTGGCCATGCTTGCCTCTCGCACGCTCCCTCATGTTCTTTAGCCGTCTCTTGGGCATCCGAACTCCGATTTTGAATTTGTTTTCGGATTATGAACCGTGACTCCCTCACACACAACTATGACTACAAAACTTTAAAAATGGTTGTGAAATCATCTTGGAAAACGACGATGAAGTCAACTCAACAAATGAGAATGCAAAGTAGCATAGCTACATCATTTGGACTCAAAACCTTATGAATGAGTAACCGAAATGATCGGGACTCAATTAGGAATCATATAAGAACATGTTCAAGTCCAAAATACAAAACACACAAACAAATAAACACAAATTCACATGAGTATGCCATATCAAAGAGATAGTCACAAAACATGCAATTTTACAATGTTTGTCTATAAGAGACCAATGCATGTGCATACTAAGAAGTGTGTGAATGTGTTATACAAAATGTTTGAACTACGATGCAGGGACACATGTGTATGAATTGTGTGTGTGCTCTAACGCCTTGCAAGAGGATAGAAGTCGAAGTATACCTTTGACGCTTTCACCTCTTAAAGACGACGTTTGCACTAGACGTTGCTCTTCACATTTTAAGCTTCTTTTCTTCCAAGAACATCCTAAGCAACAACTAATATAAATATAGAGCATTTTGCAATGAAATCAAGCCAATACAAATCATGAACCTTACAACTGTGTTTTCCATTTTGAAAGCTAACCAATTATATAAAGAGATTGAAAAATGCCAATTTGATGAATGAGAGATCAAGTACCTAGGCCATGTTATTTCTGAAGCAAGAGTTGCAATTGATTTTGATAAAATATCAACTATTGTGGATTGGCTTAAACCTCGATCGGTCAAAGTCTTTGCACGGCTTCTTGGAACTCACCGGTTACTATCGAAAATTCATCAAGGATTATGGGAAAATTTCAAGTCCCTTAACAAAACCACTCAAGAAGGACTCGTTCTCATGGAATCTAGTGGTAGAAATGGCTTTTGATCAACTCAAAATGGCAATGACTAGAGCTCCTTGATGTGGCCGTTTGTGCACAACAAAATGATGTTTAAATGTGTTCATTTAGAAAACCAATTTAACCACTAGAAAATCCTTTTAGGATGTAAAGATTAGTAAAATGGTAAGTAAGGATTTGTTCCACAAGGAATTAGAGTAATTAGTTGAATAAATTAACTAGTCCTAAATGTAATTAAGCAAATCATAGTAGGTGGATAGTGTGTGGTTTGAGAAACCACCAAACGTGCATAAAAAGTAAATGTAACTAAAAGGAGTGATAGGAAAAATAGAAAGCTCAACATTCTTGATAAAAGTAATGGATGTAAACAATTAAGATAGATACTAGGGAATTGATGGATTAGCAAGTGGGTATGGGCAATGCTTTTTAAGCCACTTTAATGGACCAATCTATATATGTTAACCATTTGTTTTCTAGGATGTGTTTAGGTCATCACTATGAACCCTAAACATCTTCCCACCAAAATGCCTAACCGATTAAGGAAAGGGGGTCAAGGTGGGATTGGTTGGTTAAAAATCAAGGTTTAGATTAGTGTGGTTGATATACCCTCCACTAATCTATCATATTCATTAGATTCTTAATCACACAAGGGTGTCAATCCAAGGCTGATTGCATAATACATTATTCTAAACAAGATTATAATTAACAAGTTGGTATACAAGTCAATCACATAGTGAATATAATCTAATGATAAAATAAATAGAACACAAATAGAGATTTAATACAAAAGCTTAAGCAAATACCCACAACCAAATGTTCCTCACATCTATCCCCTAGATTAAGGGTTTAGTTACATATAGTTACAACCAAGTAGAAAGAAAGTAATGGATAAGGAAATCACCCTTGGGCCTCCTTCTTTAATGCTTGCTCCTTCATTTCCTTAGATGCTCCTACTACAAAGAGTGGTAGAAGAGGATGTGTCTAGATAGATGGGTGTCTAATGGTGAGTGACAAAGGTATTGGGATGTAGAGAATGGGAAGAGAGGAATGGTTGGGTGAAGTAATCAAGATTTAGTGTTGTGTTTTTTGGTGGAAAAGATGAGTTCAAGTCTATAAATGGAGGAATTTGAGAGGGGAATTATAGTGATCCTAGGTTGAAAAGAGGATAGGATTCATTATCTGTAAAAGTTGGTGTATTTATAGGTTAGGAAAGCTAGGTACAAAATAGGCATGAAAGGACAAGAATACCCCTCTTGAATGGTTGAAATTCCTACGTTTCTCCTCTGTTGCGGTTGTGTCACTATGGCGACAATTTCCAACGCTGGAATGTCAACGTTGGAATTCCTACACTATCGCGGTTTAGCTCAAAAGCGACACCATTAAAGGGCGACAATGCCCTGTACACCTGATCGTTTCTCCTCTTTGTCGCAGTTGTGTCGCTATGGTGACAATTGCCAACACTTGAATGCCAACATTGAAATTCCTACGCTGTCGCAGTTTGGCTCAAGAGCGATACCATCAAAGGGCGACAATGCCCTGTTTTTCCCACTTTAATTGGCAAATTCTTCTTCTTCTTCTTAAATGCCCTTGTGGCACAAATAAACCTGAAACACTTGGAAAGCACTTGTAAGTGTACAAATGTTCCTATTATTGTGCAAGGGGTTCCTTTTTAAGTTGATTTATATTTGTTACATCTTAAGGGATATGATGTGGTTTTAGGGCTTAATGGCTTTACACGTTGGGACCAAAATTATGGGATTTTTCTAAGTTATAAATGAAGTTTCAGTTCAACAATAAGAATGTGACTCTATAAGGATTATCTGTCTCAGAAAATGAAGTTGTTGATTTGAATCAAGTTGAGCATGCAATCAAAAAGAGAAATGATGTTGTTCTACTACAATTGTCTTCTCTAGAAGCCTTGCAAACAAAGCCAAGAAACACTGTCATTATTCCTTATCAAGTCCAACCACTCATGCAAACATACAAGGATGTGTTCTCATTACAATGGGGGCCTCCACCTCAACGTTCACTAGATCATATGATTCCTTTGGTGCTAGGAAACGGGCCAATCTCTATCAAACCCTATAGATATCCACAATTCCAAAAATCAAAAATTGAAAAGCTAATTACAAAGATGTTATTAGTGGAGTCATTAGTTCAAGTAATAGCCCTTATTCTACCCAGTGCTTTTAGTTTATAAAAAAAAAGACGGTTCATGGCGAACATGCATTGATTATAGGGAATTGAACAAAATTACCGTGAAGGATAAATTCTTTATCCCTGTATTGATGAGTTGCTAGATGAATTGCATGGCGTAAGAATTTTTTCTAAGTTGGACCTTTAGTTAGGGTATCATCAAATCAGAATGCATTCCAACGATGTTGATAAGACGGTGTTTCGCATCCATCCATACCGTTACAAATTTTTAGTCATGCCCTTTGGATTCACAAATGCACCTTCAACGTTTCAAGGTCTAATGAACAAGGTATTTAAAGAATATTTAGGAAATCTTTTTCTTGTTTCCTTTGATGATATCTTGATATACAGTCATTCTTGGGCTGAGGATATAAGACACTTGGATACTGTGTTTTCTATTTTGAAAGCTAACCAATTATATGACGAGATTGAAAAATGTCAATTTGATAAATGAGAGATCAAGTACCTAGGCCATGTTATTTCTGAAGCAAGAGTTGCAGTTGATTTTGATAAAATATCAACTATTATGGATTGGCCTAAACCTCGATTGGTCAAAGTCTTTGCACGGCTTCTTGGAACTCACCAGTTACTATCGAAAATTCATCAAGGATTATGGGAAAATTTCAAGTCCCTTAACAAAACCACTCAAGAAGGACTCGTTCTCATGGAATCCAGTAGCAGAAATGGCTTTTGATCAACTCAAAATGGCAATGACTAGAGCTCCTTGATGTGGCCATTTATGCACAACAAAATGATGTTTAAATGCGTTCATTTAGAAAACCAATTTTACCACTAGAAAATCCTTTTAGGATGTAAAGATTAGTAAATTGGTAAGTAAGGATTCGTTCCACAGGGAATTAGAGTAATTAGTTGAATAAATTAACTAGTCCTAAATGCAATTAAGCAAATCATAGTAGGTGGATAGTGTGTGGTTTGAGAAACCACCAAACGTGCATAAAAAGTAAATGTAACTAAAAGGAGTGATAGGAAAAATAGAAAGCTCAACATTCTTGATAAGAGTAATGGATGTAAACAATTAGGATAGATACTAGGGAATTGATGGATTAGCAAGTGGGTATGGGCAATGCTTTTTAAGCCACTTTAATGGACCAATCTATATGTTAACCATTTGTTTTCTAGGATGTGTTTAGGTCATCACTATGAACCCTAAACATCTTCCCACCAAAATGCCTAACCGATTAAGGAAAGGGGGTCAAGGTGGGATTGGTTGGTTAAAAATCAAGGTTTAGATTAGTGTGGTTGATATACCCTCCACTAATCTATCATATTTATTCGATTCTTAATCACACAAGGGTGTCAATCCAAGGCTGATTGCATAATATATTATTCTAAACAAGATTATAACAAGTTGGTATACAAGTCAATCACATAGTGAATATAATCTAATGATAAAATAAATAGAACACAAATAGAGATTTAATACAAAAGCTTAAGCAAATACCCACAACCAAATGTTCATCACATCTATCCCCTAGATTAAGGGTTTAGTTACACATAGTTACAATCAAATAGAAAGAAAGTAATGGATAAGGAAATCACCCTTGGGCCTTCTTCTTTAATGCTTGCTCCTTCATTTCCTTAGATGCTCCTACTGCAAAGAGTGGTAGAAGAGGATGTGTCTAGATAGATGGGTGTCTAATGGTGAGTGACAAAGGTATTGGATGTAGAGAATGGGAAGAGAGGAATGGTTGGGTGAAGTAATCAAGATTTAGTGTTGTGTTTTTTGGTGGAAAAGATGAGTTCAAGTCTAGAAATGGAGGAATTTGAGAAGGGAATTATGGTGATCCTAGGTTGAGAGAGGATAGGATTCATTATCTGTAAAAGTTGGTGTATTTATAGGTTAGGAAAGCTAGGGTATAAAATAGGCATAAAAGGACAAGAATACCCCTCTTGAATGGCTGAAATTCCAACATTTCTTCTCTCTGTCGCGGTTGTGTCACTATGGCGACAATTTTCGATGTTGGAATGCCAACGTTGGAATTCCTATGCTATCACGGTTTAGCTCAGAAGCGACACCATTAAAGGGCGACAATGCCCTGTACACCTGATCGTTTCTCCTCTCTGTCGCGGTTGTGTCGCTATGGCGACAATTGCCAACGCTTGAATGCCAACATTGGAATTCCTACGCTGTCGCGGTTTGGCTCAAGAGAGATACCATTAAAGGGCGACAATGCCCTGTTTTTCCCACTTTAATTTGTACTTTTTGTACCAAATTCTTCTTCTTCTTCTTCTTAAATGCCCTTGTGGGACAAATAAACCTGAAACACTTGATTAATGTTGTTAAAATACGGGGAAATGCCTAAGAATCAAGCATAAAGAAAAGAAAATGAGGGCTAAAATCATACCAATTTTGGTTCGATCTCTCCTGTTTTGGCTCTTCCAGAATTTCAATGACTTTTATGGTGGAATGTGGATCATCTGGTTTGAGGGTAAGAGGTGTTCTCAGACAAGAAAGGCCAATTGATTTTTTTAGTCATGCTCTTCAAGGTAAAAATCTCATGCTTTCTACTTATGAGAATGAGATTTTAGCACTTGTGCTTGCAATTAAAAAATGGTGAGCCTACCTTTTGTGAAGACAATTTGTTGTGTGTACTGATTAGCAAAGCCTCAAACATTTATAGAGTCAAAAAATTACTACAGTTGCTCTTCAAAAGCTAATCAAGTTTATTGAGGAAGGGGAAGCTGTAGATCCTTAGCAGGTTAAAAACGGGCTCATTTTCTTTAAAAATAAGATTTATCTCGCCAAGGATTCTGCTCTTACTAATGAAACAATTAATCTGTAACACCCCAAATCCGATACCCACGGATTAGGATGATACTTGATCAAAATACTGAAAATCTTCCAAATTCATACAAACTACAAAATATCATACATTCCCAAAAAGATTATACATTCCCAAAAGAGAGGATTTAATCCTGAAAATTTAATTACAACCTCCAAAATAACCTCTTAATAAAATTCAATCCTTACAATACAAAAATCCAGTAAGGGAAAACTAACAATGTTCTCCAAGTAACATAATATAAGAAAATAGGCTCTAGAGATCAAATCCGATATCGAAGCAAATCAGGACTCTAAATACCCATCTCCCATAAACCGGTACTACTCTGCAAAATAGTGGTGACGAGGGGTGAGCCGTCAACTCTGTAAATAAATTCATGCATGACATTTGATATCGATGAAAATACAGTTATATACCGTAGTATAAGTTTATGAACATATGACAATATTTTCAAATATCAAATTCCGTATCATTTTCACAAACATTAATAGTAAGCAAGGTAGTGAACAAAAGCTTCCTTTAAAACACAGTATACACATTTATATAGAAATAATACTGTAATAACAAATAATCAATATATCGGTTAGCTCACGTTCCATAGTGTCACAAGTACCCGTGTGACGCGGTAACAGTATGTCACAATTAACCCGAGTGACGCGGCAACAGTATGTCACAAGTACCCGTGTGACGCGGCAATAACAGTATGTGTGCAACAGAATCCCAGCTGGACCAATATCGATAACGGTAACTACGGAACGATGAGCCAAAAACAGTTTTATGAATTCACATATATTTAAATCAGTAGCATTTTCATATAACAGTATAAACGGTAGCGGTAGCATTTTTATATAACTATCAATACCATATAACAGTAGTATTTTAGTAAAACTATATTAGTTTAAATAATAGTGATCAAAAGGTATCAGACAGTATATAAGAATAGATTAATTTCAAAACGGTTGATGTACCCGTCTTAAACAACGTAAATACTTGATCAAAGCCAATAATATCTTTGATAAATATAATAGTAAAATACCATAAAGAAAACAGTGATTTTAGTGATTTCAAACGTAACTCATCATGAATGAATTTACTTACCTCAAACCCGTTCAAATCCGTTCTAGCTTTAGGAACTCAATAATCACTCAAACCTATCAATATAAATTTGGATTAACTGTCATAATCTCATCACCACAGCCATTAAAATCAACAAAAGCTTCACACATATATAACTAAGCTTAGAAATCTCCTTTCCAGCTAATTATCACCACTGACCATCCTCTGATCTATGATTTTTAATTAATTCTCTACAACTCCAAATATTACGAAACTCTGCAGATTTAATCTAGACATATAAGGTAATCTGTGGTAAAATTTCAGATCAATACAAGTCATTAGAGCATACAAAAACACAGATCTTTCACGGATTCCAGAAACTGTCTAGCAGAATTCAATTACTGACCTCTTCCTATTCCGAAAATCATAACAATATTTATACACACTTAAAATTTACGAAACTTAGCAGAATGATGCTAGACATATACATATACCTTCATAAAAATTTCATAATTTTTAACGATTATCCACCAACCCAAAACAATCATACGAAATCTGTCTAGTTTTGTAAAAACAGAGGATCTCTAGGATTTCTATGATGGTCCGAAAATTCTAATCAAAATCATGCTTATTCTCATAAATAATCCACCCAAGAACAGCCTACTATAGATAGAGAGTCTATGTCATGAGAATGATACATGAGAAGGAGAAGAATACTTACTCGGAATCAAGTTTTTCAAACGAGTGATATGCTCTGATTTGTCGAGAAAGAAGAGTAAAGTTGAGTAGAAAAAGGGAGAGAAGCTTGTTTTGAAAGATTGCTTACATACGAAGTGTGAGGGAGAAGAAAATAAGAGCTGGGGTCACAAAGATAGGTATATTATTATTATAATAAGGTAAGTGGGTTGGTGGCATTGACCCATGCCTTAAGTCACGCCCATATGAAGAAAATTGTGTATGATGTGGGCCATTGCCTCCCATTTTCTTTACAATGCAATTATTTAAGTAGTACTAGAAGTACATAGAAAAGATTGGGTAGGGACATAAGCACATGCTACCATGCACTCTTGAACATTTCGGTTATTACATAATCAGTATCATGAAAGTAGACATAAAGGATTTGTTAAGTCTCTTCATCACATTCAATCCACCTTTTATTAGTAAGGAATGAGGAAGCAAGTTAAGGAGTTTTAAGAATCTGAGATATCTGCCAAAAACTCAAAGTGGACCATCTTACACCCATTGGTCTCCTACAACCTTTGCCTATTGTGGAGCAAGTATGGGATGACATTTTTATGAAATTCATAGAGGGATTGACAACTTCAAAAGGAAAACTACCATATTTGGTGTGGTTGATCGATTGTCGAAATATGCACATTTTATCTCAATCTCTCATTCGTATACAACTGTGAGTATGGCTCAAGCATTCTTCGATCATATATTTTGTTTACATGGCTTGCCTAAATCTATTGTTTGTGATGGAGACCCCACTTTCACTAGCAAATTTTGGACATAATTATTTCAATTGAGTGGCACTAAATTCAATTTAAGTTCTTCATATCACCCCCAAACTGATGGGCAGAGTGAAATGGTGAATCGTACTAACGAAATGTACCTTTGTTGTCTCACTAGCTCTCAGCCTACACATTGGGTTAGTTGGCTATCTTGGGTGAAATATTATTACAACACTAGTTGGCATTCAACTATTAAAAGAACTCTGTTTGAGGTAGTGTATGGCCTACTTCCACCAAATCTCTTGAATTACGTACCCAGAACAACAAAGGTAGCTGTTTTAGATCAAACATTATGTAAAAGAGATATGATTTTGAAGGAATTAAAAGAAAATATTATAGCTGCCCCAGCAAGAATGAAACAAGTATATAATGTCAAACATTCTAAGATATAATTTTCCAAAGGGGATTGGGTGTACTTGAAGTTACAACCATACAAACAAATGTCTGTCTCGGTTAGGAGGAACTTCAAGCTATCTCCAAAATAGTACGGTCCATTCAAAGTGTTGAAGCCCATTGGGGCGGTAGCATACAAGCTAGAGTTGCCGGAAGGATCTCGAATTCATTTTGTCTTCCATGTTTCCTTAATTAAGAACAATAAGAGATCATGTTCAAGTGCAACCTCAACTCTCTATATTAAACAATAAGAAATTACTACCTTATCCTTAAGCCTGTTTAGATCAGCGTAAGTACAAAGGAGGAGAACATGTGTTAATACATTGGTAGGGACATTTGCCTATAAAAGACACCTAAGAGGACCTGGATTTCATGAAAAATTAGTTTCCATACTTTGCACTTGAGGAAAAGTGACAACCTTAAGGAGAAGGGAATATTATGATTTCACGTTACTTGAGAAGTTAAGTTCATGCTTTTGACTCAGTCTGAGTATCATAAGTCTAGTAGTTAGTTTGTTGCTTTTATCGTGGCCATTTAGCAGTATCTTTCCTATTTTCATGTTTAACCATTGTAACACACTTATTTAAAGTGTTGGACTATTGAATAAAGGTATCCAAACATTTAACCAGATTCTTTGAGTTTATTAACGGAAGCTTTGGGTTCCTCGAATTACCCTAATCTCTTTTGTTATTGCTCTATGATATTTCTGAAAAATAGGTAAATCTAGGGGATTTGTACCACTGGTTTGATTATAAATATGTATGGTGTGTGTGTGTTTCGATTATAGATATGTACGGTCTGTGTGTGCATTTTTTTTTTCTTTTCTATTATAGATATGTACGGTAAATGTGTCTATGTTTGTGTGTGTGTGTGTGTGTGTGTGCAATGCCTGGTAACGGTATTGCTCAGTCACAGTACTCTATCTCGGAGTGTATGTGTGTGTGTGTGTGTGTGTGTGTGTGTGTGTGTTGTGTGTGTGTGTGTGATCAAGCCATTACATATATAGAAATACACCCCTTATTTCCGATACTTATGATTGACTTTCGAGTAAATTCTTGAAATTTATGGCTCGATGTCGATTGTAAATGTACTTTTTGGATTCTGGGTTGATCAACGAAGAAACTTGGTGATTTTGGACTAAAAGTGGTGAAAGGAGAGCTTTCGGGGGCAAAACCGTCATCTGACAAGAAAAGAAGCAGTCGGCAGTTCAATTCGGCGGCCTAACCGCAGATTGAAACCGCCGTTTTCCTCCAGAAGTATCAGGTCAATTTGGTGGCCATAATTCACCCCCCGTTCCAACCGTCGATCCATTCCAGTAACTCCAATTTCCATTCGGCAGTTTCCATTCGACGGCCTGGACGCCGTTTGAAACCGTCGATTACGCGACACGGTAGCAGCACCGGGATTTCAACCCTACCTTTTGGGACCACATATAAATACCTCCCTTTTCTCCTTCTCTTATCAATTCCACACCATTCTTGAAACCCTAACCCCTTTCTAACCTTCCATTAACTAAAATCTCCACCGTTAATCAATTCCACCAACATTCTTCCACCTCATCTTGGAAATTTATTGAAGAGAGAAGAGGAGATTCACCAAGGTCAAGGGAATCTCAAGCACATTGAAGATCAAGAAGACTTGTGAAGGTTTTCATGGGTTTTCTCTATAACCTTGCTCTCTTTATGTACATTTCCATTATGTGTAACTAAACCCTTATATTGGGGAATTGATGAGACAACTTTTGTGATATTCCCATGTATTTGAGCTAGTCATATATTCTATACATCCTCTCTTGGTATATTCTATTTTCATTGCACTGAAGTTGCCATTTTACTTTACTAATTTAATATTGGGGATCATTTTAGCTTGTTTGTGAAGTGGTTCACATATGAAGGTTGTGGTTTAGAGTTAGAATGGTTTTCAACTCACTCTCCAACATTTATCATCCATGAAATTGAATATGTGATTTGAATGTTTTATATTTTACAAGACCTTAAATTTGTTCTTGAGAATCTTGTTTGGGTAAATACTTATAGTAGGGTTCACTTGAGTAAGAGCTTGAACTTATACTCTTGCCAAGACTCATAGTAGGGCTTACTTGAGTCAAGGTTTGAATTTGCATAGTAATGAGTTGAATCAATTTAAGAACAAACCTTGAGTTGGATTAAAGTGCTTAATTGGGCTAGTTCATTACATTAAGAAATCTTTTAGTTGTCAACTCAATTCCCTAATATCCATCATCATATATCACACCTATCACTTCCATTACTTGTTTTAAATTAATTAATTTCATTTAGTTTAGTTGTTAAACAATTTCCAAACCAACAATGAATTTTACTTTTCCGCACGTAGTTTAGATTAGTGTACATAGCTTAGTTATAGCCAAGTATCCTCCCTTTCCCTGAGGAACGATCCCGCTTGCCATTATACATCTCATTCGATTTGTGTATTCCAAGTGTGGAATCTTGGTACTTGCAAAAGTCCGATCTCTGTGTGTGTTGTGTGTGTTGTGCAATGCACTGGTAACGGTACTACTCAGTTCACAGTACTTTATCTCGAAGTGTGTGTGTGTGTTTTGTACGTAATTTGGACCCCATTTTTGTGTCTTTTCGCTTGGGTTATCGAGTTAGACATATTGAGCTTGTATAGGTCTTATTTCCTTAAATTAGGTGTGAGCTTAATTGAAGAGAATTGAAGGCTAAAAGGGAGAAATTGTAAAGGCTTATACTGAATGTCCAACTTGCAGAGGCCATAACTTCTTCGTCAAATTGAACTGGCTTTCATGCCATATATTTTCAGAAATCGCTGGATATCTAGTTTTCAAAAAACTTTACTGTTCATGATTCTGAGGTTTCTAGAGGAAGTTACGAATATTTTAGTAACTAGTGCGCGAAGCTAAAATTTTCTTTCTAGTGACCTAAGTGACTTACCACTAAGTCGCCTAAACCTTTGCTAAATTATAGGTTTTTGAGCCCAAGAAGGTCGATGAGGCCTTATGTGATGAGTTTTGGGTTCTTGCCACACAAGAAGAGCTAAACTAATTTGAGAGAAATGAGGTTAGGACTTTCGTTCCTAGACACAAGGGCACTAATGTCATAGGCACTAAGTGGATGTTCAGGAAAAAGTCGGATGAGTCGGGCAATAATGTGCAAAACAGGGCAAGACTTGTAGCATAAGGATGCACTCAAGCTGAGGGTATTGACGTTGAGGAGACTTTTGCATTGATTTCCCATTTAGAGTATATTAGGCTACTCTTGTCTATTTCCTGCACTTGCAAGTTTAAACTCTTTAAAATGGATGCTAAGAGTTCCTTCTTTAATGGCTACTTGTAAAAGAAAGTGTTTGTTGAGCAACCAAAGGGGTTTGTGTATCCTCACCACCCTAGACATGTCTATCGTCTCAAGAAGGTGTTATATGGTTGAAACATGCACTGAAGGCTTGGTTTAAGCGCCTCACTCACTTCTTTAATTGTCAACAATAATTAATTAAGAGGTAATGTTGACAAAACACTTATCATCAAAAGTGACAAAGATGAACTCTTTATAGCTTAAATTTATGTTGATGATATTGTGTTTGGATCCACCAATGACTCTAAAGTCAAGCAATCTGTAGACATTATGTCTGATGATTTTGAGAAGAGCATGGTGGGGGAATTGACTTACTTCCTAGGCTTGCAAATTAAGCAAATACATGATGGGATTTTCATATCTCAAGTTAAGTATACAAATAACTTACTGAAGAAGTTTGGCCTTGAAAATGACAAACATTGTGAAACACCCATGAGCATAACTTTGAAGCTAAGCAAGGATGTTAACGGTAGAAGTGTTAAACAAAGCTTGTATCATGGCATGATTGGTAGCTTGCTTTACTTGATGGCAAGTATGCCTGATATAGCCTTTAGTGGGGTGTGTGCTAGGTACCAAGTAGATCCCAAGGATTCTCATCTCTCTATTGTGAAACATATCATTCGATTCGTGAATGGGACCTCAAATTATAGGATATGGTAATCATTTGACACCAACCTTAGTTTGGTGGGATTTAGTGATGCAGATAGGGCAGGGAATTGTGATGATCGGAAGAGCACATCTGGCAGTTACTTCTTTCTTGGGAACAACCTTGATGGTTTTGTAAGAAGCAAAACTCTATCTTCTTGTCCACGGCCAAGGCTGAGTACATAGCCGCAGGAAGTGCATACACATAGCTCCTATGGATGAGACAAATGCTTGCAGACTACGGCTTCGATCAAGGTACTCTAACCCTTTATTGTGATAATATGAGTGCAATTAATATTTCTAAGAATCCTATGCAACACTCTAAGACAACATATAAATCTCCGTCATCACTTTATTAGGGAGCTAGTTGAAGATAAGGTTTTAGTCCTTGAACATGTAGGATCTAATGATCAACTAGTAGACTTATTTACCAAACCTATATATGCAACTAGGTTTAAAGGACTTAATAGGTCTATTGAGATTTTTCACATGCCTTGATGTGGTTAGGATTGACCCCATATGGAGAACTTGATCGGTCATTTATTGTATATGTTTTTAATCCCCATTCCTCAAATCAATTGCTTGTTTTTGGAGTTATTTAGGGTTTTAATTTGTGTATTTGAGCATTTTTTGGTTGTTGGCTCCAAATGATATGTTTGAAGAATTTCAAAGGAAAAGAGCAATTTCAAAAGTTTTGAGGGACTTTTCAGTAAATTGCCATTTGTGCTGTCAACCGATGTGGGTTTCCACAGCAGTATCAACAGCGTCCAAGGACAATGGTGACCACCAAGAGGACCACTGCAATTTACGCCGTCAAAACCACACAGCGCTTGCGTTCCAGAGGCGACCGATGTGGCTTTCACAGCGGTTTGACAAATCCGTGCCACAAGCAAATTTCTGACCTCATTCCAAGGCTAGTCTCATATATATACATAAAGTTTAGGGTTTTAAAGGGGGACGACCACCATCTTGACACACTGAATATTCAAAGACGAAAAAGATTTCATGATCGAAGACTTAAAGAATTCATTGGAGGCTTCTGTGGGTTTTATCTTTTCTTCTTCTATCTTTTTATTTTCATGATGTGTAACTAATTCCATACTAGGGAATTAATGCGAACCTCTATGAATGCTCTTTGTTAGAATTGACTATATTTTCTTAATTCAAGTTTTAATTCATTCAATTGATCCTATGTCTTAATTCTTTATTCTTGTTAATGCATGACTATACGTTGGCATGAATTTAGGGTTTTGATAATTTAATGATTGAGTTTGGAGTATTGACTTACACGCAATCTTAATCAATCTTCAATTGAATGGGTAAAACTTATCTTAGCATTGACTTATGCAAGTAGGTTTTGGTTCATTAGTTCTTGCACTTAATTATCGGTTGTAGTTTGCGCCATTGACTTATGGGTAAAATATAATTGAGAACACTTGATTTATCCCAGGATCATACGGTAATACATACTTAAGATAAGAACGAACACTTAACTTGATTAATATCTTTTATCAAAGTCAATTTGAAGCATTGAGTAAACATAGTTAGGGAGTGAAAAGAATATGGTGTGTATAATATAAAGCTAGAGGGGGGGGGGTGAATAGATTTTATCAAATTACCCAATTTTCTTATGCAAGTCAATTTTACGAAAATGGCCCTAACTAGTCAAAATAATATATCAAGTGTAATATGTGCGGAATTTAAATAACACAAGATATATACGTGGAAACCCAACCACTGGGAAAAACCATGGGCTGTATAGTGCGCCACACTCGAAACTCGAAATCACTAATTGAAATGAAGTTTACAACCTATGTAGACCTCGTCTAACACTCCGGTCTGTAACCCCTCACTTCTACCCAGCGGCCTTTATTAGCAACCCTATTCCAATTTGCTTGAGGCCTAAGCACTCTTAGCCCCAAGACTTACTTCTCAATGAAGAGAAACAACCTAAGTGAATGTATGAATATTCAAAATGCAAATTAGAGCTAGGTTACTCTATATGCTTATCTAGTAAATGTACACAAACGAAGTTAAATTGCTTAAAGCATACCTAGAGGGGGGGTGAATAGGTTTTTACACCTTTTTTCAAACCCTTGAACAAACATCCGTTTGTCCCTCAAGGCCTTACACACAACACAATAAGCCAAGGTAGACATACATAGACAATACAATGATACAATCATAAGAGAAATGTCTAAGTATATCAACAAGTCATGTGAGGTAAAAATCAAATAAACATAACAACAAAATAAGCTTGTATTTCATAAGATGTTCAATGTGTTACAGAGTGAGCAAAATGTCACTAAACAAATATTACAATATACAAAAGAATCAAAGATACAAATTGATCTATAGAATGAATACTCTACACTATACAAAGACTTGGTTCACAATACATCACAAGTGAATATTATGAATCAAGACAATAAAATATACAATTAAAATATAAGAGAAGAGATAGAAAGAATTAACACAAGGGATTTTTTAACGTGGTAAAACCTCCAAGGAGGAAACATCCACGGTTGAATTACAACCATTGGGTACTATATTATTGGAAAGTAAACATAGAACATTCACAAAGTGACCAATCTTTAGCTCACCCAACCTAGTGAAGTCTAAGCCTACCCAACCCTATTGGAAAGTATGAAATCCCTCAATGATGCGGAACCACCATATATTGGACAACACACTCAACCAACATCGATGGTAGATTAGAAATTCCTCAAGAGTGCATACACATCCCGTGTACCCCGCTCTATCGGAGTCTATGTCTAACCATACGCCTAGGCCTACCAATATGTTAGCCAACTCCCTATCCAAGGCACTCTTGCCTCTAGGGAGCCTCCCATGCATGACTATCCGAGTCCTCCCGACTCTAGCCATGACTTCTTGCTTACCTATCCAGTCATCCCGACTCTAGGCAAGACTTCTTGCTTGGCTATCCGAGTCATCCCGACTCTAACCAAGACTTCATGCCTTTTACAAGGACTTCCTAGTGTGATCATGTGAATGCAAATGATGCAAACATTCATTTCAACATAGAACATGTGATCAATACATTCTATGGCACAAATAGACCTAAACATGTGAAAACACAATTAATCAAGTCTAGATGCAAAAATCCATGAATAGAAACCTAAGCATGTGAAACACCTAACACATATACTCAAAGTCTCATTCACACATATAACACTTGAATCACAAAATGTTCATTAAGTCCTAATTCAAGATGCTATCAATATACAATCAAAGTCTAGATATATGAGATTAAATCAATCAATATACTAGACAAAAATATAGAGCAAGGTTTTGAGATTTACATCAATCAAAACCTATATTCTCTAAATCACAAACAATACACAAATCCTTGATTTCTCCAATCAAAGGACCAAATCAAATCTCAAAGTCATTTTAACACAAAATTAATTCAATTAAGTATCAACAACCTAAGATGCCATTCTAATCACAATACAACTCACAAACAAATGTAAAACCTAGAATCATAAATCTAGTCAACATAAGTCCACAAATTGAGTTTCAATTGGAATGATAATCAAGCTACCTTTTCAAATAGCTTTCATAAAACAATAACATATATATAGAAGAAGAAACCCCAAGCAAATGGAAGGTGAAATACAAGAAATCCCAAAGTTGAGACTCAAACCTCAAGTTCTGCAGCTGGTACGAATTTCAGTGTCCAACCACTTGAAATCACGATCAATCAGCCACCAAATCACTTGGAGATGTTAGAGGACTCAAATACGAACACTCTCCAACTTGAATCACTCAAATCCGACTCCGGATGAGGAAGATATGGTGTTTTGAAGTTTGGAAAAATTGGAGAGAAGTGTATACGGGAATTCTGAAATTTTTGCTTGCAAATTCAAAATGAGAGAGAGAGGGAAGAAATAGGAGGAGAGAGAGAGGTCTTATTGACCAATCATGTGGTGCCACGTCACCCCCAGGCCGTGGGGGGCGCGTGGCCCACACGGGAGCAGAAGGGGCTCCAGGCCGTGGGGCCCACGGCCTCAACCACGGCCAGCCCATGTGGCCCACGGCCTGGGCTGTCCTCTCCCGCGCACTCTCGGTTCGTCTGCCCGTATCTCGAGCGTCCGAACTCCGAATTCGAATCCGTTTTCGGATTACGAACCGTGACTCTCTCACACACAAAACGACTATACAACTTTGAAAAACGGTTGAGAAATCTCGGAAATCATCGATGAAGTCAACACAACGTAAGAGAACGTAAAGTGGCATAGTCAACACGTTTGGACTCGAAACCTTATGAATGAGTAACCGAAACGACCGGAACTCAATAAGGCATTAATAAGAACATGTTCAAGTCCTAAACAAAAATACGGAAACATATAAACACAAATACACACATATGCTAGTTTCCGGACATAGTCCTAGAAAATGCAAACACAAAGTTTATTAACTAAAAGTGAATGCATGAGCATATTTTGCCAAGTGTGTGAAAGTGAAATGTAAATGAAATAAAATCATGAAGGGACACACAAAAATGATATGTGTGGGTGTGTGCCTAGCCTTGTAAGAGATAAGAGGTCATGTATACCTTTGTAGACCGATAATGTCCGAAACTCTTAAAAGCCGGCAACTTGAACGAATAATGGTTGAGACGTCCTTCGTCTTCGAAATCCTTCATTTTCTAACCACTAAACATTACAAGTAAAACACGTTTTGATATGGAATTAATGCCAACACTAATTATCAACCTAACAATCTCCCCCTTTGGCAAATTCCATGCAAAACCCCTAAACAAACACTAAAACAATTACAAAGAAAATTTGGTCACAATGAGTACAATGAGTTACACATATAGACACAAATTATAAATCAAGTCTTGAACTTCATCTTGGTCTTCTCTTGATATCACCTAAAAAAACTTGAAAGCACAAGAATATCCAAGAGACACCAAGTATGGCAATATCCAAGTATCCAATCATAGGCAAGAAAATAATAGCATATAAGTTCAAATGGATCAAGTATGCTCCCCCTTAATACATACTATCCATCAATATATTCTAAGCCAAGATTCAACAAAAAATATTACATGCCATATAGTTCAAGCTAGATACCAAATATACAAAAACAACTAACATAAGGCTAAGTAAGCTAGATATCTCCCATGTGTTTCTCATATTTCTCCCCCTTTTTGACATGATATGAAGCCAAAGGGAAAGAGTAAGAAATTATACCTCATGAAGCTTTCTAGCCACTTGTGCCACCAAGGAAAAGAACGGTGTGCGGATCTCACATATTGCCTTGTTGGAGTTGATTTTCCTTCCAACTCTTTGATCCTCTCATCTTGAGCAACAAGCTTTGCACTAAGGTCTTCAATCTTCCTTTGTGACGCCTCAATCAACCTATGAGATTCTTCAACCTCTTTCCTCAATTTTAAAGCCCAACTAGGAAGAGCGGGTGAGTAAGGGACATGGTTAGAATCAAGAGAATCACCAAAAAGCCTAAGTACATCATTAGACTTTCCCTTGTCCTTGTATGACATGGTTGCCAAACGTTTTCACACAACTTCTCTAAGGGAGGAAGCATAACATCACCATCAAGATTCCTCACACCTTTAGCTAAGCACAATTGAGTTATAAACCCCGGAAAAGCCAATTTCTTGTCCAAACGACTAGTACAAGCCGCACTTTGAATTTGCTCCACAAGCAATTCACCAAGGTTTATAGGTTGGTTAGTAACCAAGGCATACACAATCTTAATCTTGTCTCTATTGAGCTCCGAAGCATTAGTAGAAACAATAAGATTGGAGCATACAAATAAATGCCAAAATGCACTAATTTTTGTTAGCTCACCTTGCCTAATAAAAGCACGTTTCCCCCACACAAAATCATCATCATCACAAAGAGTCTTACCCATTAAATCAAGGTTTTCCAAGACATCAACATCAAGGAAATCCGATTCAATGTCATCGGACAAGTTAAGAAATTCATTAACTTCCTAGGGCAAACTCTAAAGACAACTTTCCTTATGCTAAGAGTAGCACTAGTCACAGTAGAACCGGATTTGTAAGCATTATAAAATTCTCTAACAATGGTCTCATTAGATACTCCTAACATGTTGACCCATGAAATCCAATTCCTACTCTTAAGCACATCATAGACATATGATCCAATACAAGAGTCCAAGTCAATACCTCTTTCTTGAATTATCTTTTTGCACCCAAAAATTCCCATTCATCAACTTTGTTACCTTTGGAAATTTTGGACGAAATTGTAGGTTTCGACTTGGCAATGGGAGATGAAGAAGTATTTCCACCAACCTTCTTTGCTTTACCCATGATCTTGCAACACAAAACAAACTAAAAACAAAGTGAGAGGAAACAAGAAACAAATAAGAAACCAATAAACATATACAAAGGCAAAACACTATATTTAATAAATCACCATGCAAGTAAGAATTTATCATAGCATCTTCATGATTTATCAAAAATAAGAATAATGCCAACAATTAACAACCTTGAAGAACATGTGAACATGTCATAAAAGAGAACAAGAATTTAGCATATTATGCTCCCCCTTGACAAGTGCCTCATCTAAAATCAAGATAGACAAATGTTCACAAAAATCACCACACAATCACATCACAAGCAATTTTTATTAGATTTGCAAATAAGCTTCACATATCTAAGAGAGTTACATCAAGATTTTCAATCACTCTCATATGTCATCAAAAATTGCTAAAGTATCACAAATACTAATTAAGCAAAAGTGAGTGTGTGAAGATTTTGCTTCAAGTATATGAAAAGAAGTAGTTTGATAATCAAGCATGCACAATTTCAACATCTATTCATCTTAGGCCTTTCCATAAAAAGGTCAAACCGGTTATCATCCGAAATTTTGCTTATAAAGAGAATAGATTTCAACATGTGAGCGTGTGTGTGCATGTGGCTCGTCAACCCATTTCTATTTGTCAACCCGAGCTCATTTGATTATTCAACTATACTCCAAAAGCCTTTTATTTTTTTTATTTTTTTTTTATTTTTTTTTATTAAGGCTTGAATCAAAGATTTTTTTTTTTGATTCAATTCAACACTTCTTTGATTTTTCTAACATAAACATATACACCTCATGGCGGCTTTCACTCATCACAATGACGTAGCCCTTTCCAACATTGGGTGGCTTCACAACCAAGGTGTGTAGCCCTTTCCATGAGGGTGCTCGTTGAGTTCTATGTTGCCGAAGCAAATGGATACCAACCATTGGTCATTTTTAAATGTACTAGTCCTTAGGACTTCAAGGTGTATCCAAAGCGAACATCAATCAAGCTCAACATACTTAACAAAACATACAAGAGAAGCAAAGTGCATTTTTGAAACCAATTTCAAGGCTTAAAAGCACATGATCTAAAAGCAAGTAAAGAGACTTACTTAAGATCTCTACTTCTCAAGAGAGTAGCTATCAAAGAATATGAAGCTCACATTATTCAAATATTAGCCACTCAACAATCATACAAATAACAACACGCTTCATGAAATAAGATCAATGTGAACACTTATCACCAAAAGATCTTAAACTAGCAAATGTCAAAGAGTACCATATAAACACTATATTAGTTCTCAATTATGACATGCTTCATGAAAGTGATACAAACAATGAGTTGATAGATGAAAAATCAAGTAAGCAAGCAATATGATATAGAGATACCTTCGCAAGCTATTTTCACCAAATACAAAGCCTTCACCCTTTTTATGAGTCCTCTTGGCTTGTGAGTCCTCATGACTACAAGTTATAGGTGTGTCGATTCCAAGAGACTAAAGGCAATGTAATCCAACTCAAACAAACAAAAAAAATGACTTTCTCTAAAAGCCATAACAATAATGTTATCATATAGATTCCAAAAAAAACTTCTCAAAAGTTAACCAACAAATTTTGACTATCAAAACAAACAAAGTGAGATAGCTAAGTTCATGTCAAGTTGTAAAGATACAAAGCAAAAAGCTAAGCCTCTTATCAACGACACTAATCTTAAAGCTAACTCACATGTGCAACTTACACTAATGGTAAGAGCACTCACCCTTGACAAATTTTGTCTTGGGTGGACAAACATAACATCATCAAGATTCTCTTTGACCACAATGTTGAACCTAGAGTAAAGTTCTTCCACAACTTGATTCACAATAATATCATTAATACTCTTCTTCTCAACATTGTTAGCAACACATGCATGGTCAAACTTTGTAGGATATGCATTCTTCACCTTCCGGATATTCTTAGCATGCTTTGACAAATTATCATGCTTTCCATATTCAAAAGCTTTAGCATGCATAGAATTAGGTCCAATCGCTCTATTCCTAGATGCATTTTCTAAGTTGCAATATTCAATGAATTTATAGCACTTGGGCTTGATATGGCCTAAGGTATTGCAAAAATGACATATGGGAACAAAAGGAGAGATTTTACCTTCCGGTGGTGGTGGAGGACAAATGGGAGTTTCAAGGGGTACCTTATTCTTCAATTTGTTCTTTTCTTGGAACGTCTCTTCTTAGGAGCTTTCTCTTCAATGATAGCTTCACTAGTAGGAAGTGATGCTTCTATGAGCTTCTCTTCAACCACCGCTACACTTGAGCTCTCTAAGTTCATATTAGAGATGATCCTATCCTTTTCAAGCAAAATACCCTCAACTTCGCAAAGCTTCTTTTCAATAGCATTCTTTTCACGCAAAGCCTACGAGTTGTAGCAACAAACTCATCCACTTGAATCTTGATCAAGTCTTCCTTCTCATCAATCTCACTCAAGGCTAATTTCAACTTCTCCTCAAGAAACTTCACCTTAGCCAAAAGATCAATGTAGGATGGATTATCATTTGAACACTCTTGATGACTTTGATCAATCTCCTTATCCAATGAATCTTGATTAACATCCTCTAGAGTAGAGTGAGAAGCCATGAATGCAACAAAGTTGCTCACTAGCTCTTCTTCACTAGAAGACTCATCACTTGAGCTCTCCTCATCACTAGAGGCATCATCTTCACTCCATGTAGCCGCCATAGCCTTTCCCTTCTTGTCCCTCTTAGAATCACCACTAGGACAATCCGAAGCATAATGTCCAAGCTTCTTGCACTTGAAGCATTGAACCTTCCTATTGCTCTTAGCATGGCCACTCCTCTCATGAGGTGGAGTAAAGGACTTCTTGACTTCCTTGTCCCTTGAGTACTTGCCACTTGACTTGGCACCTTTCCTCATGAACTTCCTAAACTTCCTAACCAATAACGCCATCTCCTCATCATCATCGCTACTACTAGCTTCCTTGACAACCTTGAGAGCTAAACCCTTGTTCTTAGCCTTTGGTTTCATGCACGCCTCAAAAGTTTGAAGAGATCCTAGCAACTCATCTATGCTCATGACGTCAACGTCCTTGCTCTCTTCAATGGCGGTAACCTTGGCTTTGAACCTCTTTGGAAGTGATCTAAGAATCTTCCAATTTAGCCTCTCACCGGAGATAGGAGTACCAAGAGCTTGGCATTGGTTGGCGATGTCTAGAAGCTTATCTTGGAAGTCAATAAACTTGTCTTCCTCACCCATTTGCAAAACCTCAAATTGGGAAGTGAGCAATTGAAGACGAGACTTCTTCACCGCTTTAGTCCCCTCATTGGTGACTTGGAGAGCCTCCCATGCCTCCTTAGCGGTTTCTAGGTTTTGAATGTAGGAGAATTGCCTACTATCAACACCTCCAAAATAGCATTCACCGCCCGATGATGCCATTTTGCTAACTCAAACTCATTAGTAGACCACTCACTCCTAGGCTTGGAAACGGTCTCTCCATCCACAATCTTGTTAGGAGCAAGGTAACCTTCTTCAACGGTCATCCAAGCTCTCTCATCAATAGATCGGATGTAAGCCTTCATCCTCAATTTCCAAAACCCGTAGTTGTGACCCTTGAGAAGAGGCCTAGAATTCGAAGCCCCTTCGGTCATCACATCATCTTGGAAAACCATTCTAGCAAATACCTAAGCAATCCACTCGTAAGTGTAAACCGGATCTCGCCGAGTGCCGTCCGACGACCCGCTCTGATACCAATTGAATGTACACAAACGAAGTTAAATTGCTTAAAGCATACCTAGAGGGGGGGGTGAATAGGTTTTTACACCTTTTTTCAAACCCTTGAACAAACATCCGTTTGTCCCTCAAGGTAGCCTTACACACAACACAATAATCCAAGATAGACATACATAGACAATATGATACAATCATAAGAAATGTCTAAGTATATCAACAAGTCATGTGAGGTAAAATATCAAATAATAACAAAAAAACTTGTATTTCATAAGATGTTCAATGTGTTACAAGAGTGAGCAAAATGTCACTAAACAAATATTACAATATACAAAAGAATCAAAGATACAAATTGATCTATAGAATGAATACACTAATCACACTATACAAAGACTTGATTCAATACATCACAAGTGAATATTATGAATCAAGACAATAAAATATACAATTAAAATATAAGAGAAGAGATAGAAAGAATTAACACAAGGGATTTTTTAACGTGGTAAAACCTCCAAGGAGGAAACATCCACGGGTTGAATTACAACCATTGGGTACTATATTATTGGAAAGTAAACATAGAACATTCACAAAGTGACCAATCTTTAGCTCACCCAACCTAGTGAAGTCTAAGCCTACCCAACCCTATTGGAAAGTATGAAATCCCTCAATGATGCGGAACCACCATATATTGGACAACACACTCAACCAACATCGATGGTAGATTAGAAATTCCTCAAGAGTGCATACACATCCCGTGTACCCCGCTCTATCGGAGTCTATGTCTAACCATACGCCTAGGCCTACCAATATGTTAGCCAACTCCCTATCCAAGGCACTCTTGCCTCTAGGGAGCCTCCCATGCATGACTATCCGAGTCCTCCCGACTCTAGCCATGACTTCTTGCTTACCTATCCGAGTCATCCCGACTCTAGGCAAGACTTCTTGCTTGGCTATCCGAGTCATCCCGACTCTAACCAAGACTTCATGCCTTTTACAAGGACTTCCTAGTGTGATCATGTGAATGCAAATGATGCAAACATTCATTTCAACATAGAACATGTGATCAATACATTCTATGGCACAAATAGACCTAAACATGTGAAAACACAATTAATCAAGTCTAGATGCAAAAATCCATGAATAGAAACCTAAGCATGTGAAACACCTAACACATACTCAAAGTCTCATTCACACATATAACACTTGAATCACAAAATGTTCATTAAGTCCTAATTCAAGATGCTATCAATATACAATCAAAGTCTAGATATATGAGATTAAAATCAATCAATATACTAGACAAAATATAGAGCAAGGTTTTGAGATTTACATCAATCAAAACCTATATTCTCTAAATCACAAACAAATACACAAATCCTTGATTTCTTCAATCAAAGGACCAAATCAAATCTCAAAGTCATTTTAACACAAAATTAATTCAATTAAGTATCAAACAACCTAAGATGCCATTCTAATCACAATACAACTCACAAACAAATGTAAAACCTAGAATCATAAAATCTAGTCAACATAAGTCCACAAATTGAGTTTCAATTGGAATGATAATCAAGCTACCTTTTCAAATAGCTTTCATAAAACAATAACATATATATAGAAGAAGAAACCCCAAGCAAATGGAAGGTGAAATAACAAGAAATCCCAAAGTTGAGACTCAAACCTCAAGTTCTGCAGCTGGTACGAATTTCAGTGTCCAACCACTTGAAATCACGATCAATCAGCCACCAAATCACTTGGAGATGTTAGAGGACTCAAATACGAACACTCTCCAACTTGAATCACTCAAATCCGACTCCGGATGAGGAAGATATGGTGTTTTGAAGTTTGGAAAAATTGGAGAGAAGTGTATACGGGAATTCTGAAATTTTTGCTTGGAAATTCAAAATGAGAGAGAGAGGGAAGAAATAGGAGGAGAGAGAGAGGTCTTTTGACCAATCATGTGGTGCCACGTCACCCCCAGGCCGTGGGGGGCGCGTGGCCCACACGGGAGCAGAAGGGGCTCCAGGCCGTGGGGCCCACGGCCTCAACCACGGCCAGCCCATGTGGCCCACGGCCTGGGCTGTCCTCTCCCGCGCACTCTCGGTTCGTCGGCCCGTATCTCGAGCGTCCGAACTCCGAATTCGAATCCGTTTTCGGATTACGAACCGTGACTCTCTCACACACAAAAACGACTATACAACTTTGAAAAACGGTTGAGAAATCATCTCGGAAATCATCGATGAAGTCAACACAACGTAAGAGAACGTAAAGTGGCATAGTCAACACGTTTGGACTCGAAACCTTATGAATGAGTAACCGAAACGACCGGAACTCAATAAGGCATTGAATAAGAACATGTTCAAGTCCTAAACACAAAATACGGAAACTATAAACACAAATACACACACATATGCTAGTTTCCGGACATAGTCCTAGAAAATGCAAAACACAAAGTTTATTAACTAAAAGTGAATGCATGAGCATATTTTGCCAAGTGTGTGAAAGTGAAATGTAAATGAAATAAAATCATGAAGGGACACACAAAAATGATATGTGTGGGTGTGTGCCTAGCCTTGTAAGAGATAAGAGGTCATGTATACCTTTGTAGACCGATAATGTCCGAAACTCTTAAAAGCCGGCAACTTGAACGAATAATGGTTGAGACGTCCTTCGTCTTCGAAATCCTTCATTTTCTAACCACTAAACATTACAAGTAAAACACGTTTTGATATGGAATTAATGCCACACTAATTATCAACCTAACATCTAGGATAATGATTTTGCAATTAAACAATCCTAGATATAAATGGCTAGATAACATGTCAAATAGCTTAGATAAATATAGATTATAAAAACCTAGATCTATCACAATACAACACACAATCATGTCAACACAACAATCTCTATTTTGAATAATAGATGTTAATCTAAGAACAAGAAAATAATAAATAGATGCCTTGATAAATAAAACACTAATTATAAATGATAATAGTGAAGAACATACCAAGGGAAGTGTGTTGACCAAGACCCATGCAAGTAAACATCCTAACTATGCTAGAAAATGTTTAGATGATATTTTGATGCATATGAAATGGGTTTTGAGAGTTAAAGAAAGGTTCTTGGGGATTTTTCTATTGAAGATATTTTTGCTCTCTCAAAGTGTGTATGTGTCAAGTGAAGAAGAAAGCAAATATAAAGAGATATATATGCATTAGGTCTTCTAAAAACAAGGCAACCGTTTTATATATATATATATATATATTAGGTGTGAGCAACAGACCAAAACGCACACTTTATATATATATATATATATATATATATATATATATAGTATTTAGGTTGAAACAGTGATTATATATATATATATTAGGCTGTGCACATTTAAACATATATATATAATATAATATTATAACACAAACAGACAGAAGACACAAACAATTAAAACAAAGAAATCAAAGAATAAAGGCAACAGGTGCGCGTTGAAGCGCCGTGGTGTGCACGGGGCAGAGACTTCTCTTTGCCGTGAGCAGCCCGTGGCTCACGCCACCCTCTTGCGTGCCTTGCTAGGTGTGGCTAACATCCACACTAAGCTGACTTCGATCCGAGTGTTCTTCAGTCCAGTTGATCTCGAATCTTGGAATCCAATTCCGTCTTCGGAATATTGACCCGACTTAATCATAAATATAGAAATTATATACTTTCCAATTTAAGCTCGGAATTAAATCCGGTTTCCGATAAAAATACAGAATATCCCAAATGTCTCGGAAATCATCTGAAACATATAGAAAAGTCTCCAAATCGCTCGAAACTCATCTATGGACAAATCCACACATAAAAAATATAACAGAGAAGTGCAAATGTGAAATGTCATGTGAAGAGAATGCACACAAGTACAAGTATGCTAAGTGAGTGTGTGCAATCTAAATCTCTTCAAAGAAAACTAAGCACTAGAGATATACCTTTGGAGTGCTTGTCCCTTGAGGACTTGAAAGGGTCTTGAGCTTGATAATGAATCACTTAAGCTACCCTTACATATAATCCCCAACACGTGGTTTGTCCACGAAATAAGCCAATCAAGATATGGGAATCCTTACAGGGAGCATTGATGACCTAGTTCTATCACCTCTTGATCACATTCACCTATTATGGTTAACTGCTTTCTTAGTTTAATTTAGTTTTAATTCAATCATCAAACAAAATCTCTTGGTTACTTTTACTTGCTTAACTTTAATTAGGACTAGTTATAATTAATAATTCACTTTTCTTCGTGGAAACGATCTCTACTTTTTGTTGTACTTATCTAACGATTCGTGCACTTGCGAGTTAGTATTTTATAACACGATTTCACACATCAAGTTTTTGGTCCTTGAACATGTAGGATCTAATGATCAACTAGTAAACTTATTTACCAAACCATTAGATGCAACTAGGTTTAAAGGACTTAATAGGTCTATTGGGATTTTTCACATGCCTTGGTGTGGTTGGGATTGACCCCATATGGGGAACTCAAGTAAAGAGAGTAAGCTTGCATGACTCTTATATGCAAAAAGTTGACTTATTTTATGCTCTTTTGTGATTGCTTGAGTTGCATGGTGAATAACAATGAATAATGATTGAATAATGGTTTTTATAATACTATGCATCGTTGCTTAGTATGTTAATGCATGTTTTCTATGTTTGCTCAAGTATGCTTATCTATTTGAGGAAAGTTCTTCTTGATAGTACATTTGATTGACCTCAAGTTTTTCTCAATGTTCATGATTCTTATGATATGCATTATTAAGCTCACTCTTGAAAAGGTCTACTGGCACATGACGTGCTACCACCCAATGTAGGAAAATACTACTTATGTGAAACCAAGTGTAAGCCATCAAAAAAGTTACTTATGCATAAAAAACGAAAATACATGCATTTTAGGTTTAAAAGAGAAAAATAGAATTGGTTAGAAATTTATTGTTGATGTGTTGTGGAGCATTTCTTAATAAGACCTTAATGTTGTTGAATGATGATATGTCTTGCAATGAATATATGATGTGATTAGATGACTTTGCACACAAATGCTTGGGTATATATCTTCTAATCATAACAAAAGGGTTCAAATTGGTTTGGCTTCATTTGAAAATATTTTTGATTGATTCTCATGCATGAGTTTGATAGTGCTTGTATTACATGCCAAACAACTTTTACACACACACACACACACATTTTCTGAATAAAATCTCATTGAAGCTTTCTCAATAACTTGAGCTGAATAAAATGTGTTTATATGATTATGCATCTTGGCTTGTGAGTAGCTTTCCTTGCCAAAGCAACATGAATTAGGGAAGCTCATTTTCCTATCTCATGACAAAAAGGGGGAGTAGTCTTAGGATTTAGGGGGAGTAATTTTTATTTTATTTTAGTATGGAGCTCTTTTGCATTTAAGAGGGTTAGCTACATTTTTAGGGAGAGTAACCCATTTAGGAGGAACATGCATACTTTGTATTGTTTTTGTTTTTGATCATCTCATATGTATTTGTTATTTTGGAAAGTTGCTTGCTATTATTTCTCACAAGTATGCTGAAGACATTAAAGATTTAGATCTTTAGGTATCTCTTTGTAATGTAGTGAGACCAATTGTTGACAATAGCTTCTTTTCAATTTTTTATTTTTATTTTATTTTATTTTTTTGTGGTTTTATGTGAGGAGTTGTTTTGTCATGAAATAGTCAATGGAGGAGATTGTAAGATCTTTTATTTTGTAATTGGCTTATTTCTATGAAAAACCACATTAGGATGTTTTTGTGAGGGTAGCTTAGGTTCTTCATATGGTCATCAAGTATGTGATCTTGTTTGGAAAGCTTCATGGCATCCTGAGTGCTTCAAGATCAAGAATCTCAAAGTTAAATCATTTGACCTGTAGTCTTAGAGAGATTAGGTGCACACACACACACACACACACACATACACACAAAATTCAATCATTTGTTTTTTCATTGCCATTTTAGTGTGCATCACACCATTTTCACACTTGCACATATTGCATATAGGTTAGTGTGTTTGATCACTTGAGAATGCCTCTTCTTCTCAATGTCGCGGTCTTGGTGTTATCATGGTGAACCGCGAAAATCATTCTAGTGGATTTCGCGATCTAACTGTTGTCATGGACCGTGAAATATGGGAGCGACAATGCTTCTAAAGGATTTCGCAATGTAAGTGCCGTCTTGGACCGCTGCGAAAAACCTTTTAGAAGTTTTCGTTGGCTTGATGTCATCTTGGAGAATCACGAAAATTAGTTATGAAGTTTTCTCCAGTGATTTTCGCGATCGTGACTTCGTCATGATCCACTGCGAAATAGGACCATGACTTTCCAACGACGTTTGAGTCGATGCAATTTTTCGTCATGGTCAACTGCAAAAATGGGTCAGTGAAAAACAGTCTTTGCTAAAAACTATGTAGTTTGGCAAGATCTCTATTTATAGCCGAAGACACTTTCTAACAAGGGATAATCACCTCAACCTGTAATCTTGTGGATGCCGCAGCCGATGGTGCTTTGATGAACAAGACCACCAAAGTCGACTATAAACTTATAGAAGAGATGGCCTCAAACAACAACCGGTGATCTAATGATAGACAAATGCCAAGAAAGGCGGTTAGAATTCATGGAGTAGATGAGGTCACCTCTTTGAGAGCATAAGTGGAGGCACTATCTAAGCAAGTGAGCAAGTGGTCAAGTGCCATTCAAGCAGCATCATCAAGTTGTGAATTGTGTTTAGGACCTCATATAAGCATAGAGTGTGATCGTCACATTTATGTACCTATTTGAGGTCCCCATTACCTAGCTTTTGTACTCATTTTCGAGCATGTTTGTGTATATAAAGTGTTTTGTTGAGCTTGTGTAAGTTATATTTCCTACCGATGGTGTTTGAGCTTAAAGTAAAGTTTGGGAGGCAAAAATAAGCAAAAAGTTAGATTTGGAGGCAAAAGGGGCTGAAATTGTAAAACATTCGTACATAATATCCAACTTCTAAGGGTCATATCTCCCTCCTCAGATTGAACCATGTTTTGATCCACATATATTCAAAAATCTGCAGAAGTCTAGTTTCCAATGGTTTTTACGGATTTTAATTCCAAGTCTTCTTGAAGGAGTTTTGCCCATTTTAGTAACTGTTGCGCAGGGACCCACGAAGACCAGCGAAGTGACTCGCGAACTGAGGGCAAGAATGCATCCAGTAGACTTTGCTGGTACGGACGAGCAAACTTCGGGCCGTGAACTGATAGGATCAACCCAAAGATAGTTTTTAGGCCATTTTTAGAGGGGCAATGTTATCCTTTCATGCCCAGATCGTGCCTTAGCCTTCAAAGCCTATAAATGCACATTTTTCCCCAACATAATAACAGATATCCAATCCCACACAACAAACCTCTGTACACTTCATCTTCTTCACCAAATCAAGAGAAAGAGGCCTTCAAAGGCATCAATGGAGGTTTTCCTCCATGGATTGCTTCTCCACCACCACCTCTACCCTTCCTACACCCATCTTAGAGTAGATTGCAAGGAGAAATGATTTGTCTTTTGACCAATTTCGAGCCATGAAGTAAGGAGCTTTTGGAGGAGTGTGTTCAAGGGTTTTCTCCTTATCTCATTCTCTTTGTATTTCTTGTTGTCTTTGATATGTAAATTGAAAATAAATAATATGTGCCTAAACTAACCTAGAGGCCGGGGGGGTGTGAATAGGTTTGAATTGATTAATTACCTACCTTTTGACTTAATAAATTTTAGCAACTTTACCTCATGATGATTAGCAATCAAACAATAACAACAATGCACAAAACAATAAACAACACGGTAATTGATTTACATGAGAAACCCTCTAACTAGGCGAAACTCACAGGCTATCCATATAACCACACTCGGTCCTTAAATCCAATTTATGTAATGATGTTTACAACCTAGGTTGACCTCAAGTCACACCATTCTTGAAACGTAACACACCACTACTATCCGCAGGCCTTTTATAGCGATCCTAGACCAATTGCTTGTGCACTAATCCACTTAGTCAAAAGGCTTAACACACAATTAAGAGATTAACAACCTATGTGAATATGGTGAAATTGGAAAGTAGCCAAAAATTAAGGAGCTTATTTTGTTTTTAGCCGGAATTAGCATTTTGATTGTTTCCGTCAAACAATCCACTTTTGGGACAAAAGTGCCCTTCATTCAGAAATGATTAAAAAAATCAAAAACTTTTTTTTATCTTTTTCTCTCCCTTTTTTTCTCACTCACGCATCTCTCCTTCTTCTCTCTTTCCTCCGTCTTCTTCTCCTTTCACGTTATTCTCTCCTTCTTCTCTTTCTCTTTCTCTCCTCTCTTCTCTTTCTCTTTCACATTTTTATCCAGCTTTTTAAAAAAAATTCAGATTTTTTTTTAACAAAAAATTTCAGATTTCGTTTTTTTTCAAAGAAAATTTCCAGATTTTAGGGAGGTTGTTGTGTTTATGAATGGTTGGAATTGTGTTTGAGTTTGGGTTTTGTTAAAAAATATATATATATCAGATTTTTTTTTTTTTTAATTTAGATTTTTTTTCTAGATTTTTGTTGTTTGATTTTCCAGATTTTTAAGTTTGGGTTGTGGTTGTGGTTGTGTTTAATTTTAGATTTTATTTTTTCTGATCACGTTTTTTTTTTTTTCCAGATTTTAAAAAAAAATTCAGGTTTTTTTTAAACAAAAATTTTCAGATTTGGTTGTTGATTTTATGAATGGTGTGTTTATTTCCAGATTAAACACACTAAGGCAAAAAAATTAAACACACAAGGGTAAAAAGGAATTAAACACACCAGGCAAAAGTTATTAAACACACCAGGCAAAAAATAATTAAACATACCAGACAAAATGAATTAAACACACCATGACAGCCCAATCAAACACACCATGGCATACCAACTAAACACACCAGGCAAAAAGAATTTAACTAGGCAAAAAGGAATTAAACACACCAGGTAAAAAGGAATTAAACACACCAGGCAAAAAGAATTAAACACACCAGGCAAAAAGAATTAAACACACCAGGCAAAATGAATTAAACACACCATGGCAACCCAATTAAACACACCATGGCATACCAACTAAACACACCAGGCAAAAAGAATTTAACACTGGTGTGTTTAAATGGTGGTCTGATGTGTTTAAAGAAATCTGGTGTAGTTAATTGATTTTTGTCTTTTTCTTCTTCTTCTTACCAAAAAAAAAATAACTTTTTTTCTCTATTTTTTTCTTCTTCTTCTTCTTCTTCTTCTTTCCAGACCTCCATCTTCTTCTTCTTCTTCTTCCTAAATGTGTTTAATTATGTTTCATAGTATGTTTAATTTGGTCTTGCCCTGGTGTGTTTAATTGGGTTGCCCTGGTGTAATTAATTGGGTTGTTGTGGTGTGTTTAATTAGTGACCTGGTGTGTTCAATTGATTTACACCTGATGTGTTTAATTAGTCTGGTGTGTTTAATTGATTTACATCTGGAGTGTTTAATTGGGTTTCCCGGTGTGTTTAATTGATTTGCCTTAGTGTGATTAATTGAGTTGTACTGGTGTGTTTAATTCAACCCAATTAAACACACCTGTAACACACAATTAAACATACCAGTCACAACCAATTAAACACACCATTAATACCTTGTAAAATCTACAACTTGGCTAATGGATTCTTCAACTTCAACACGAAAATCTGGAAAAAAAAAAAAAAAATTTTAAAAACATAATCTGGAACAAAAAATTAACAAACATAATCAACTAAATTTTTTTTTAAACAAACAATACTCAAACTTAAGCACAACAACAACCACCCTTAAAATCAATAACTAACACTCAAATCCAAACCTTTTAAAAATCTGGAAATTTTTTTAAATAAAACAAAATCTGAAATTTTTTTAAACAACCAAGACCCAAACTTAAGCACAACCACAACCACCTTTAAAATCAATAACTAATACTCAAATCCACTTAAAATCTGGAAAATTTTCAAAAATAAAAACTGAATTTTTAAAAAAAAAAAATCTGGAATTTCAATTAAAGAGGAGAGAAACGTGAGAGAGGAGATCTGGAGAGGAGATTTGGGTTGCAAAAAAAATTATGGTGGAGAGAAGAGAGAGGCATGAGATCCGGTCGAAAGAGAGAGAGAAAGAAAGAAGAGATTGAAAAGAGAAAGAAGAAAAGAAAATGTTCTGGGGAGAAAAGGAGAGAAAAGAGTTAAAGAAATAATGAGGGGCATTTAAGTCTCTACAGTGGATTGTTTGACAAAAACAATCAATTTACTAATTCTGACCAAAAACAATAAAGGCCCTTAGTTTTTGGTTAAAAAGCGGTATTTCCTCATGTGAATATGTAACAATATTCTAATATACAATTAATGCTATAGGCTACACTAAATGCCCATCTAGAGATTCATGATGTCAATTAAAAGCAATCATAGATATCAATATCTAAATGCAAGGTATGAAGATTTAGCTAAATGGCAATAATGTCCTAAATGCAAGCTATCAAAGAACAGCTAATCTCAACCAACACAAAAAGACTCAAACATATTGGAAACAATATTAAGCAAGGAGTCATTTAATCAACAAAATGAATGCTAATCCTAGGCAAATATGAACATATAAATGAAGCAAGGAGTTCTAGAGCATGTTTAACTTACCAAGTAATAAAAACATAAGACCCATAATGAAATGATGCTTGAATGATCCTAGATGCACATGGGAATGAGTTTGGTTGAGTAAAGGTGAGTTCATGGGAGTGTCACTCTCTTGAAGAACACTTTGTCTTATAAAAACTGGAAGAGAAGAGAAAGAATATATATGAAGCCAAAGTGAAGCGACACCGTTTTGACAAAACAGACCCAAACCGCCGTGTGTACTGTTATGGGTTACACAACGGTATGACCTGATGCAATTAAGCTCTCGGGTGAAAACTGTTGTGACTACCACCGTGTGATACACAGCGGCATAGACAACGGTATTCACTAGGATGCAAACTGTTGTGTAAACCCATAGCGGTTCACACAACGGTAACTAGGCAAAATCACAAAGCCTCTAATAACCTATAATGATCAAACAAGATGTAATAGTAATGAGCATGCATAAAGATAGATATAACATGAATGTGCACCAACATGAAACACACAAAAATATACGAGATATGAAAATGCATAAGTTGTGTGTGTATGCAACTAAATCTCTTCAAAAAGTTAAGCACAAGTGATATACTTTTGAAGTGCTCTTGAGCTTGAGGTCTTTAGAAAGCCTTTGAAGCTTGATCATGCACAAAGAAGGCCTAGTCCACCCTTACAAATTAAACCCCAATGTGGTTTGTCAACAAAATAAGCCAATCAAACTATGAGGAACTTACTATCTCCCTCTTCGGCTATTTCATGACAAAACCACCACTCAATTGATCATCACAAAGAAAAAAAACTAAAGGTTAATAAAATTTATTCTACATTACAAAGAGATACCTAAATTCTAGATCTTCTAGTCTTTAGTCTCTTGTAGAATAAACAACTCTACAAAACAAGGTAACTACACTTTCCAAGATAAGTGTATGTGAGGTGATCAAGAGAAATAAAATTATGCAAGCATTTGCAATAAAGAAAAACAAGCAACATACAATGAAGTACAATGCAATGCTCCCCCTAAATGGGTTACTCCCCCTCAACAAGTAATTCTACCCCAACAAACAAACTAAAAACTCTCCATTATCTTTCAACACACTACTTCCCCTTTTTGTCATGAGAAAGGTAAAGGAGTATCCCCAACTGGGTTGCTTTAGCAAAGAGAGATATTAGCATAAGAGACATTTGCATAATCATATACAAGAACTTTATACAACTTAATTAATTGAGAAAGAATCAAGGAGATTCATTTTAAGAAGATTGTGTGAAAATGTTGCTTTAGATGCAAGACATATAACATCAAAGTTCAAGTAATGTTATTTGTCAAAGCAAACATCAAAAGAGTTTCCATAAGAATTCAAACCAATTTGTACCCTTTTGTCATAAGCAATAAATGAGAAGATGAGAAGAGAGAATATGGCGCCATTTGACGTAGCCATTTTTGCATGTCAAAGATGAGAAAATTATTCTCATATATTTCTAAAATTTACCTCGCGGGTACATGAGTCAAAAGAGACAAGTATAGCGACAAGCAAGGGTCGTCCACAGGGAGGTGTCATCTGTCGACAGTCTCACGTTTTAGAGTTTATTGAAAGCAATGTAAATAAGAACATGGCAAAGGTAAGAGTGGTGTGTGTGAAATGTAAGCATGGTTGGGTGTATGTGTGAGCATGGAAATGAAATGAAAAGAACCTAAGAAAACTAAGGGTAGAAATGCAACCGGGTGCTTGCCTTTCTAAATTAAAGCACTCTTAACTAGATTAATCTACTACTAAAGGCAAACACCCTAAGTTACGAAAATAAATGTGGCTTGGAGAGATGCAAGATAGTGGTCACACAAGGGAAATGAGTTCACCAAAACACAAATGCACATCTAGTCAATTGTTAAGCATGAAGCACATTCTATACAAATCATAGGTTCAACCTTCTCTTTTATGTGACTCCTACCGTATTGTGGAGGAATTAGTCACTAATCTTCAACTACTACTCACCTAGGGTGTATAGCGTGATCAAAAGCTAAAGAACCATTAAGCACGAAGATTAAAGAATCATAATCATCTAACCCTTGATTGCTACTCACCGAGGGTGTATCGTGTAAGCAACATCCATGAATTCATTTAAGCATAAATGTTAAGAACCAAAATCCAATCAATTAGGGTGTATACCTTCATGAATTTCATCCATCCTTAAGAGCAACAATCAAAGTCAAGTAGGGTGTATGCCTAATTACTATAATCCTTAAATTTAGCCTAATCAAAGATCAAGCACTCACATCAATCCAAACATGCATTTCGAATTATCCATCAACATACATACAATCATGGATTGTTTAATTAATCTACTCCTAAATTAAGTTATTCTACTCCGAATCCCAATCATGAACACATATTGATTTCTAACCTTCATGGACATGAATATAGAGACAAGAGCTCATCACAATAATAATAATTAAGGATGAATCAAGACCCAAATGAATTTAAGAACAATTATTACATAAAATGCACAAGTGTTGGTTTACAAATATTCCCAAGTGCGGATTTATACATCAAAGACAACAAGAAATACAAAGAGAATGAGATAAAGGAGAAAACCATTGAAGACACTCCTCCAAAAGCTCCTTGCTTCATGGCTCAAAATTGGTCAAAAGACCACTCCTTTCTCCTTGAAATCTACTCTAAGATTGGTGTAGGAAGGGTAGAAGTGGTGGTGGAGAGGCAATCCATAGAGGAAAACCTCCATGAAGGCCTCTCTCTCTCTCTCTCTCTCTCTCTCTCTCTTTTGATTTGGTGAAGAAGATGAAGTGTAGAGAGGTTTGTTGTGTGAGATTGGATGTCTGTCATTATATTGAGGAAAGAGGTGCATTTATAGGCTTAGGAGGCTAGGGCACGATCTGGGCATGAAAGGACAACATTGCCCCTCTAAAAATGACCTAAAAACTGTCCTTGGGCTGATCCCGTCAGTTCACAGCCCAAAGTTCACTGGTCCAGACTGGCGAAGTCTACTGGAGGCATTTTGGCTCTCAGTTCACAGGTCATTTCATTGGTCCTCGCAAGTCCCTCCGCGGCAGTTACTAAAATGAGCATAACTTCCTTAACAAAACTTGGAATCGCAATCCATAAAAATCACTAGAAACTAAACTTCGGAGGCCTTACGAATATATGTGGATCAAAACATGTTTTGATTTGATGAGGGAGATACGACCCTCCAAATTTGAATGTTCTACACGAGCTTTTTACGATTTCAACCCCTTTTGCCTCCAAATCTCACCTTTTACTTATTTTTGCCTCCCAAACTTTAATTTACACTCAAACACCATCAGTAGGGAATATAACCTACACAAGCTCAACAAAACACATTATATACACAAACATGCTCGAAAACAAGTACAAAAGCTAGGTGATGGGGACCTCAAATAGGTACATAACTGTGACAATCAGAAGTATCAAGTGGGAAATCCATTTGCACCAGGCCTTTCAGAGCAAGTCTCATATGTGAACTTCAATTGAAATCAACAAGTTAATCCACATGACAACCCTTCTCCAACACATACAAACCGGGATTGAGAAACCATCCACATTTTTCTTGGTGAGACAACCAACAACAACAACCACAACCAATTACAAGACTGACGTGCTTCAGACGGTACTACAAAATATGATGAAAAATGAAGCATGTGAGTGTATTTACCATTCGCAAGTGTACGAGTCATTCGACTAGTATAACGGTTATAAGTAAGGATATTGTTCCCACGAGGAGGTGTTATCCGTCTAAACTATCTCTAGCTATAGCATTATTGAAAGCAATGTAATTAAATAGAACATGGAAGTGGTGAGAATGGTGTGTGTTAAATGTAAGCATAATGCGGAGAGAGTGTGAGAGCATGCAAATAAAATAACCTTCATTACACTACTCCTAAAGTAAATGGGTGCTTGCTTTTCTACATTAAACTACTTCTAAGCTAAATTAAACTACTCATAAAGGCAAGACACTCAAATTACTAAAAACTAAACTTGGCAACAAAAGCTTGGGTAGAATGGAGAGATGCAAGATAATGAGTACACTAAGTACATAAGTTCACCAAACAAATATATTCAACATGAGGATTAAACATTTAAGCACAATCAATTGCATTCAAGAGTTCGCTCTCTTAATTAATGAGATTACCAAAATCAATTCATCACCCTCCAAAAGTCATGGAATAGGCAATTGTGTCTTTAAGTCAAAGACGTATTTAGCACAAGAACATTGAACTTAAGCCTACTCTAGCATCATGATGCAAAAAACAAGGCATTTCCATTTAATAGAGCTAATTAGTCATCATTGTGTCATGTAAGATCTCCCAAAGCACAATTCGTAATTCTCATGAAGTCAAATCATACAAAACATAGCATTTTGAGTCATCCATCAACATACGTACAAGAATGAGATGTTATATTACACTACTCCTAATTAAGTTATACTACTCCTAATCCCATTCATATAGAATATTAATTTCTAACCCTCCATACACATGCATGTAAAGATAAGACATGGATTTATCAAGAGCACAAAGAATAGAACAAGAATCAATTAAACAAACAAAAATCCATACATTAAAGAGCACAAATGTAGATTTACAAACTTCTCTAATGGGGATACACATCGAAGAAATAGGAAAATACAAATAAGAGAGTAAATAAGAGAAAACCCACGAAGAAAACTCCTCCAAAAGCTCTCCTTTTCCATTGCATGCATGTGGTTCTTCTTGATCTTGAAAGAACCCTAATTTCTCCTTGCATTCCCTTCAAAGATGGATGGATGAAGATGTAGATGATGGTGGTGGTGGTAAGGCATCCATGGAGGAAAGCCCTTTATGAAGCCTTTGAAGCTCTTATCTCTACTTATTTGGTATTGAAGAACAAAGAAAGGTGTTGGGTCTTGATGTGTATTGTCTATGGTGTGTTTAAAGACCAAAATAGAGGGTATTTATAAAGTGGGAAGGCTAGGACATTATATGGAGCTGAAATGACAAAGTTACCCCTTCAAAATCATGAGATTTGTAACCCGACAAGGCGATCTACGACTTTTACTGCAACTTTATTTTGCAGAATCAACTAGCATAAGTTATTGGAGTTGAATTGCGATTTCATGCTGCTTGACGGTCTTATAGCTGTGATCTAGCAAAATCCTCTAGAATTACGCTATAACGTCTTGTTGCTTAATGGTCCTATAGAATCTCCTCGTAGAAAGTTACTGATGTTTGTTGCTTTCTTCAGCTGCTAGTTGGAACCCGCATAAATGATCTTGCAAAATCCTCAGGAATTGCACTGCGACTTCCCTCTGCTTGATGATCTCGCAGAAGTCTCCTCGCAGAAAGTTCTGATTTTGGCTGCGACTTCTTGCTACGAGATGATCTTGCAGAGGCGTTCCAAACTTCACTTTTTAACTCCTTTTTTTCCTTCAATCTTCACTTTAAGCTCGAACACCTTACTTTAGGAAGATGTGCCTACACAAGACTCAAACACACGTTATATACACAAAACACCTGAAAATGAGCACAAACAATAAGAAATGAGGACCTAAAATAGGTACAAAAATATGTCAATCAAAGACCACCACTGGGTTTCCAACAAAATCAACAACCTGGATTACAAAATAAATTCACTAACCATTAACAAGAGAAGACGCCTACCATAGAAGAGATGTTAACCAAATTCAAGACAAAGATAGACAATCGCATAGAATTCCAAGACAATGCCTTGAAGAAGTTAGATGCAAAAATAGATCAAGTCGCTCAACACTCTCAAGTGGCAATTCAAAACTTAGAGGTGCAAATTGGGCAATTGGTGAAGGCAAGTCAAGGAACGCAACAAGGGACATTGCCAAGCAATATGTAGACCAACCCAGTTGAGCAATGTAAGGCAATATCCTTGATGAGGGACAAACAAGAATAAAAGGATGTGAACAAGGGGGTACCACAAGGAGATGACCTTTCTACTTCTCAAGTTCAAGAAAATGAAGCTAAGAAGATTGATGATCTATCCAACACCTCTTTTGGTCTACCTCCACCCCTTTTAAGTGAAGATATATGTGCCTCCAATTCTGTATCCTCAAAGACTCAAGAAGCACAATAAGGATAAGAACTTCTCTAAATTCCTTGAGGTATTCTAGAAATTGCACATCAACATCTCTTTTGCCGAAGCCTTAGCTCAAATGCCCACGTATGTAAAGTTTCTTAAAGAGAACATATCCAACACGAGGAGCGTCGAAGATTGCAAGACAGTTGCACTTACTGAAGAGTGTAGTACTATCTTTCAGAATAAGCTACCTCATAAGTTGAAGGATCCTTGGAGCTTTACCATCACATGCACAATTAGAAGTTCAAAATTTGGGATAACATTGTGTGATCTTGGGGCGAGTATAAATCTCATGTCTTATAGCGTGTTCAAGAAGTTGGGATTGGGAGAAGTGAAAGCTAGAAATATGACTCTTCAGTTGGCGGATCAGTCTATAAAGTACCCACACTAAGTAATAAAAAATGCTAGTGAAGGTGGGAAAATTCTACTTTCTGGTAGATTTTGTGGTTTCTGAAATGGAGGAGGATTTGAAGATCCCTCTGATTTTAGGACGACCATTCCTAGCAATGGAGATGTTTAAGGATGGGATTGAATATCGTATGTGTTTGTGTTTGTGCGTGTGCATGCGCGCTTGCAATGCTCTGGTCACGGTACTCTTTCTCGGAATAGTCAAGAATCAATGGAGATGTTTAAGGATGGAATTGAATATCATGTGTAAGTGTGTGTGAGTGCACGTGCGCTTGTAATGCTCTGGTCATAGTACTCTATCTCGAAATGTCAAGAAGCGATTGAGATGTTTAAGGATGGAATTGAATAGTTTGTGCGTGTGCATGCAATGCTCTGGACACAGTACTCTATCTCGAAATGGTTAAGAAGTGTTAGAGATGTTTCAGGATGGAATTGAATATCGTGTGTGTGTGTGTGTGTGTGCACGCGCTTGCAATTCTCTAGTCATGGTACTCTATCTTGGAATGTTCAAGAATCGATGGAGATGTTTAAGGATTGAATGTGTGCACGCGCTTGCAATGCTTTGGTCACAATACTCTATCTCGGAATGGTCAAAAAGCAATGGAGATGTTTATGGATGGAATTGAATATCGTGTCTGTGTATGCGCGAGCGCTTGCAATGCTCTGGTCACAATACTCTATCTTATAATGGTCAAGAAGCGATGTAAATGTTTAAGGATGGAATTGAATAGTGTGTGCACATGCTTGCAATGCTCTGGTCATAGTACTCTATCTCTGAATGATCAAGAAGCGGTGGAGATGTTTAAGGATGGTATTGAATATCGTGTGTGTGTGCGCGCATGTGTGTGTAAATACTCTATCTGCTACTAGCTAGCCTATATAAATATTGCATCATTCCATAAGATTTTAAGTCCAATGGTATTCTATTGAAACTAGAATATTGAATGATATTTTTGTGTCTAATGCATTAATTTATATATATGCAAAGTGTGGAAGGATTTAAGTGTATCGACTTCTTTTTGATAAGATTTTGAGTATTGACTGGTTGCGGATGAAGAAGTTGATGATGGGTTTATGTTTGGGTACAAAAATAAATCTTGGAAACGTAAGAAAATAGCCAAAATTGGTTTTCATAAATCACTTTTAGCCATGTTTCCAAAAAATTACATTTATAACTAATATCAATTTTAGAAAATCAAATGTAGCCAAAAATGATCTTAAATGCCCTTGAACTCTTAAACTTGCACACTTTCTCTCATGTTCCTAAAAAATATTGTGTGATCCAAAAAAAAAAAGCGTGGATTGTGTTTTTTCTTCTTCAACTCTTATACACTAAATACTTAATTAATCATATAACAACCATAAGCATGTTTTTTTTTACATGGAATTAGTCAACACATTGACTCAAGGAACCAACATTCAGGGGCGGAACTAGAAGTTCGGAGTTGGGGGGGGGGGGGGGTGGGGGTGGGGTTTGTGGGCGCAAAGTGTATCTAACAAATTTTTACAGTATGCATGATAATTACAAAAACAATCAAATTAGTAATTTCTTCTACGTATTTCTTTTAAAGATAGAAGTAATAGTTTTAAATTGCTTAATCATGGTGCCAACTATGATTTTCAGGAGTCAAGACTATTATGAAGCACAAACCCAAAAACCATTTAACATGCTTATATAAATTTTCAATTAAATCAAGGGAGATGACATTGTAAAATACACTTAACACCTCATAAAACTTTATAAAAACCATAACAAATACAATAATCTGTAAAATTTACACACATTTTAGATACCAAAATCATACGATTATCGAAAGAATGTTAAGTTTAATAGGACCAACAAATAATGGAAGAGGCAATGGATATGTTGAAATCATCCATCATTAAATGCATCAACTACACCAACACTAGTAGTGTAGAGAAGTGTGCTAGAGTTAGGATATATGTACAGAAGAAGCAATGGAGCAACAGTTAATAATTGTTTTTTTTTTTTTTTTTTTTTGTACTAACATTACCAAGTGGGGACTTTTATATGGATAATATTTTTTTTTTGAAAACATTGCAGGGCCATGGCCCCTGCTGGCCTCTATACTCTTCCACCCCTGCCAACATTTATTAATCTTCAACATACTATTTGTGAATTCATACATTCATATATGAGCACTTCGATCATTCTTTAGAGTGAATAGATATTGGATTCTTGAGGGGTTCAAGAATCAAGAGAAAGAAGACTTACGAAGACCATACTTTTGTGAGGGTAGGAATAAGACTTGCAGAGCTCGAACTTCTACGAGCAACAAGTCAAGGACCACTAGTAAAAAGTCCGGGTGTAGATAGGTTTGGGTTACAGTCCTAGGTGTGGATGTAAACAAATTATCAACAAGTGAATTCGGTGACATAGTGACCAAAGGGGCTGTTTGTCTGTGATTTTTCTTTAGTTTTGGTTCTTCTGTTTCTTGTTTTCTGGTTTACTTTGTTTATTGGGTGATTGATTTAATTGGGTTTAAACTTCGCAAAAAGAGTTGAAAACCTATTCACCCTAAGTTTACCTAATATTAATCGATATCTTTTCAAACTCTTAAATAGGAAAAGGTCAAGTTTTTTTTATGATGAAAATTTGAAATTCATGAGTGAAATGAGAGGAAGCCGATTGCCTATAAATAATAGTCCTCTCATTCATTTTATGTGTGTTGTGTGTGTGAATGAAAATTCCAGGACTACGACAACATGTACAAACATTTAAATAAAATTACATAATGACTCATGGAAATGAAATACATGAGCATGAATGTGTGTGCGCGCACATTTTCCACTTGTCCATACTCATCGTTATAAACTTCTTGCAGCAACATCTTATGTCTCTAAATGAATTTGGAATTTCATAAAGGAACCTCGGATTTAATGTGAAATAATGTGTTGCAAGAAGTGATCCAGAAAATTGGCTATTACCACTAGCAGATGCAATTACGGGTTCAAATGGCGAACCGGAATGTGAAGGTGGTAATTTGTGGTCTCTAATGACTAATGAGGTATCGGTCAATCCTCTCTAACATCTCTTCCAACTTTCTCCACCGCATCAACATATATCTCTGGAACATGTGTTTCATCAAGTAAATTGACGGTTCCAACAAAAGCCCTGACTACTTCCTGTTATTATTTTACTAAATTGGTATATATAGTTGTGATGGTGCTGGATTCTAGTGATTATATGCCTCTGGAGTATGCTATGTATTTACAATTCTTTGTGAAGTCCGGCGTCTTCAGTTTAGGTGTCTTTGATACTAGAGATCATAAGCAGCAAAAAGAACAAACTGAGATTCATTTCTAGTTTATGCCAATTCCATTATCAATTCTTTTGAAATAGAAATGCAAGTTTCTGTTCATATTGATATTTCAGATGATTCTCTCAGGCTTGGAGACATTGGAGGGGACAGGACACCCCTGGACTGATGATTCTCACAGTTTCTCTGTTACGCTACCATTACCAAAGCGACAAGCATTCTTTGTTAGTAGCACAACAGGGCTGAGCACGACATCAATGAAGCTAGAGTCAGATCAATCCACAAGCAAGTCCATACATCACCGAACTCTACCCAAGAAACATGTACAAAGATTGATCTCGAAACGTATCCAAGTTCACACAAGATATGTTATAAGAGTTCAGGTTACGCTTTGTACTCATAATTATGATAATTATCGATCAACTTCAACAGAATAAAGCACAACAATTTTTAAACAAACCAAAAACGGCTAACAGTCTAAAAAAAAAAATCAATAAATTGTCAGATTATGAATAACATTATAGATATAGTCATTTCAACCTTTATCAGATGCCAAATCCACTGTCAATATATTAGGCAACAGTGCAGCATAAAATGCATTCTAAGACTCAAAGAAGAACAACTATAGAATCAAAACAGAGTATCTGTAACTTGAGACTTGCCTTACGGCTTCTATATATTCTCGAAATTCAACGAGGGTCCAGCTGAGTAATTGAAAAGTCATTCGTTGAAAATGGAGTAAAATGTAGGTCGCTAGTGTGAATGTAAAATGCAGGTTTTGATGGCAGTGGAAGAGACAGAGAGCTGCTGGTAAGCATGATAACAACTGAAGCCATGGTCGGTCTACTTGCTACATTTTCTTGAACGCACAATAATCCGATATGGATACATCTCACTATGTCACTACTGGAACCGACACTCAATGTTGGATCTATCAAATTCAAAGATGTCCCTGCCTGCCAGGTTTTCCATGCCTGTAAAAACATTAATACTGGTCACATATGACATTAACATTTTCCTTTAAAAATATTTAAGAAGATAATCTCTCACATATGTTAGAAGGTCCTCTGCCTCATCTTTAATATGAAAACAACTGTTCTTCTGACCACTGATGATTTCCAAGAGTAACACACCAAAGCTGAAAACATCGGATTTGATCGAGAATTGCCCATGCTTTATATACTCCGGAGCCATATACCCACTGAAAATTATCATTAATATACATCTTAGGATTCGTTCTTGTGTTATTTCAGTGACAAAAATGCAATGTTTTCCACAATCTTAAGTTGATTCTTATGTATACTTACAAGGTCCCCACGATTCTATTTGTATCACCTTGAGTTTGATTCATTGCAAACAACCTAGCCATTCCAAAATCTGAAATTTTCGGATTCATGTCTGCATCTAAAAGAATGTTGCTAGCCTTAAGATCACGGTGAATGATCCGTAACCTAGAATCTTCATGAAGGTAAAGAAGCCCTCGGGCTATGCCTCCTATGATTTTGTGACGTGTCTCCCAATCCAGTGGCGAACACTTTATTGGATCTACAAATTCAACCAGGCCAATTGAACTAAAATAGGCTATAGAGCAAGCAGATGCATACACATTATAGGATTATAAACAATTTTTTTATATTTTTTAATGGAGAACATGAATGCAGATGCAGAGTTGCAACCATACCAAATATGAATTTATCAAGGCTTGAATTAGGCACAAATTCGTAGACGAGAAGCTTTTCATTTCCTTCAAAGCAGAAGCCTAAAAGCTTAACCAAATTTCTATGTTGAAGCCTGGCAACTAACATGACCTCATTTTTAAACTCTGCTTCTCCTTGTCCTGAATTATTGGACAGCCTTTTCACTGCTATGTCTTGTCCATTTGAGAGCCTTCCCTGTAATACAAGAACAAAAAGGATGAATTCAATCGACCCATTTTAACCGATTTTGGCTTGTTAATGCTTTAAATACCTTATAAACAGCACCAAATCCACCCTGTCCAAGCTTCCCATTAATGGAGAAGTCATTTGTCGCAACCTTGATAGTGCTGAAATCGAATTGCAAGGCCTCCTCAGCATCAATTTCATCAGCATCTTATTAATTTTACAAAGTCAGAATATAACGATTGAATTAGTTAATAGCAGAGTTGTTACAATCAAATCATAAAAGAAGTATAACAATGAAAACAAATCAAATTGTTCATCAAAAAAATCACCCTTACAATATCTCCTCTCCTGATTACTTCTGATCTGCTTTTGCTTCTGCCTTCTTAGAATGAAATAAGCCAAGGCAACAAGTACCACGAACATAATTACGGATACAACAACGATGATTACAACAGTTCTAGCAGCAATACCTCCACTGTCTGCATAAAACAGACCCATCAGTTCATACATACAATACAGTGGGTTCTTCTCTAGTCAGGTTTTGCCCTGAAGTTTTTCCTACAGTCCAGATTATCAAGTTAATATCAAATTACTCGGACCTGACTAGAGGATCCTTAGGACCGCATGAAAAACTTCAGGATCAGACTGACTAGAGAATTATTCACAATACAATTATTCTATATTGAACTGGAATATGAGGGGTGACAACATCAATATACATACCTTTGGTTGTTGCAAGAGGAGTTGTGTCCTTATAAAAAGGATACAAGTCCCAACGAAGCATACAGTTAGGTGACTTAAGACCTCCTCCTTGCTTACCACGGCAACAATTCTGATACTCAGCCACGTACCGGCGTAAACAGAACATACAATCATTCTGGGACAAATCTGGGGTACACTGCATCAATGCATATATTGTCACGGTGCTTGTCAAATTTGCTTCTTGAGTTGCAAACTTAAGCCTAGAAGTCCCCATAGAAGCTTCTTTTGCGGTGCTTTCCATCAAACGATGCCATATCATATCAAACTCTGTCAAATTCGATGTGATATTATCTTCGTTATAGAATCTATTTACAGGTACATCCATCTCCAATTTCCCCACAAAAGATCGGTCTGCATACCGTACCATACATGCAGGAGTACCAGACCACATATATGCTGATTTTTGGTTTGGACACTTGATCTTAATATCTTGTGATGAAGAATCGACACATGTGCTACAATCTTCAGCAGAAGCATCTCCTCTACATAGTGCACGACCGTAAACTTTATCAGGGTCTTGACCAACGTTTGCAGTGTAGAAACCACCATTTTTATTACATTAGAAGCAAGAGTTGAGAGGAGGAGATTGCGGTTTCTAGCATAGCCACTATTATTATCTGTGAAGTTGCCAGTTTCGTAGCAATATTGCCAACTAGCAGTGGTGAGACTGATGCTTTTGATGAGTATGTACAAAAGGAAAATTAGAAGCAAATTTGTGAAACTCATTTGGAGTACTATTATGCATCCTCATGTCTTAGCTAATTTAAATTGTTTGAAGAAGAAGAAAAAGATGAATAAACTTGGTTTTAATACTAGTACGTGTTGACTTTGATTACTGGAGAATTTGTCTTTCTCACGGCAATACCTGAGAAAATTTCTACTATATTTTTCAACAACTCCAGAATATCGAGAGAGAATCCAATGGTCTTTTAACATTAGTCAAAAGCGATGTACCTAAATAGACACGATAACCACATGATGCAGACCGACTGATGTTGCAATATTTCTGTACAAGTCTAGAGGCATTTATTAATTATCTCACCGACTGCTATTTGGCAGTCAAAGAAACAAGCTAATCTACTATCAAATTTGTAAGTGCACCCTTGAGCACCCAAATCAGTATATTTTTAAAATTCTAATATTATCTATCTATTATATTAATAAAAATAAAATATTTAATATTTTAAATATTTTAACAAAAATTATAATTAATTAAACAAATAAAAAATTATAACATCTTTAGATTAAATTATTTTTTATTAATTAAAATTATAAATATTAAGTAACTGATATAAAAACAAAATAAGTAGAGAAAACTAAATTATTAAAATAAAAAAAGGAAAAAAGAAAAGAAGAAAAGAAAAGATGGTGCTCCACTGAATTGAATTTCTAGGTTTTGGAGCATGTAAAGTGATGTGGCGGACGACTGTGCGGCTCCTCCAAATACCTAAAGAAAGGGTGTGGGTTTGAGTTTGAGTTTGGTTAATGTTTGCGGATCTGTTTTGGGTTTGGGTTTGTGTCGAGTTTGAACCCGTATTTTTACAACCCATGATTGAATTGTAAAGGAGTATTTGTTTAAAGTAACTTATTCCGTCGTTATTAATAATTTTAGTTATGGATATTTTTGTAATGCGTGAACATATTATCATCCAAAAATATGATTTACACATTCGTATTGTAGAGAGCTTCTCTTTACAATTTATAAATAATCTATTTACACTCTAATTTATTTTTTTTTATTAATGACAATTTTAACCTGAATTAAAATTACTAAACAAGACAAAAAAAATTTAAAGATACTTCAAACTAATTAAATTATTAAAAAAATATAAATTCTCTCTTCTAAATCATTAAATTAAATATTTAAGTATTAAACTCTCTCTCCTAAATCTGTTATTACCATATTAAATACTCTCTCCTAATTACTCTCTCTCTTCATTTTTCAAAAAAAAAAAAAATTATATCTCTATACTTTCTTGATCAATCTCCGATTAATAGTTAAAGAAAAAAAAAAAAAAAAAAAACTTATGAATATTTTGGTTTTTTACTAACTGTAATATATATATATATAGTGGCGAACCCAGAAAATTTTACGAGATGGGGCACTTGTACGAAATAATAATTATATAAAAAAAATATTGAAAATTTAAGATCCTAATAATTTTTTTAATATAAAAAATGATGGTATAATGAAGTTTAGATAAAATAAAACAAATAGAATACTTACTCTATTACTCAAGATGAACTAAATAATCTTACATTGAAAAACAAATAAAAACAAATAATAACAAGAAAAACAACGTAAACAATGGAAAATTATAATCTTTATTCTTAAAAAATAAATTACAATATAATTTTATAATAAGAAATTTTTTTTTGTATTTATAATGAATTTATTTTAAATTTATACAAAAATAATTTATTAAAAAATCTAACTAGATATATTTATAAATTTTTTTATATTCTAATTGTTGATAAATTATTGATTTATTGATTCTAAATAAATTAAAACTATAAAATAAAGAAAAATACTGAGGATAAAAAAAAAAAAAAAATGAATCGTAATAATAGATGAACTATTTTAATACAATTAATAAATTTGAGACTTTATGGATTGATTGGATGTGTGAGGAGTTAGAACCTAGGTATGTCAAACTAAAACTATTAGAAATAAGAAAATTTTAAAATAATAATAGATAATGTTAGGATTCCCGTTGTTTTTTATTGGCTTATTTCGTGATCAAACCACATGTGGGGATGCTTTGTAAGGGTAGCTTAGATGTTGTGTTATTGCTTAGATCGCAAGCAAAATCGGACTAGGTTCACTCATACCGGGATTAGGTAGGTGTGTGATTACTACCGGGATTAGGTTGTAATCGTTTGCACATTTAGTGGATTCGAGGTTCGAGTGTGGCTTACTTACATAGCCCGTGGTTTTTCCCGTGAGGGTTTCCACGTAAAAATCAAGTGTCAATTTAATTTCCGCACCATATTACACTTGCTTGGTTATTTTATCTTGAGGGTAATTTCGTAATTTTGACTAACACGAAAAATTGGGTAAAAAGCGTAAAATCTATTCACCCCCCCTCTAGATAGTTTTATACACACCGTGCATTAATTAGTTTCAATTGGTATCAGAGCGGGTTCCTAGACATACATAGGTGATCCTTGCTTATTTTGGTGTGTGTTGCATTTTGTGTGATTTTTGATCATTCATACATTTGCATTCATTTCATTCATTCATAAACACTATGAGTGGAAACGGTGGAAATGGTGGTGGCCACGAAGGAGCTTCTAGCACTAGGCCTCCACTTCTTACCGGATTGAACTATTCCCAATGGAAAGGGAAGATGGAATCCTACATATGCCAAATTCATGACCGTGCATGGATGGCGGTGGAAGACGGATATGATCTCCCTATGATGACTCCCGCGGGTGGAGGAGAAGATGTTTTGAAGCCTAAGGCGCAATGGAACGCGCAAGAGTTTGATGCTTCAAAGTGGAATAGGAAGGCGTTGCATGCCATCTTGTGTGCCATGGACGAAAATCAATACAAGTTGATTCAAAATACTAGGATAGCTAAGGAGGCTTGGGACATCCTAGAGATTGCACATGAGGGAACCGAAGTAGTGAAGGACTCCAAGCTTCAAGTCCTCCAAACTCAATTCGAGACGCTTAAGATGGAGGAGAATGAGTGCTTCAACGACTTTGAGATCAAGTTGATGGATATAGTCAACCAAAGCCATCAACTTGGTGATCCATATTCGGATAGGAGAATCAAGCAAAAGATTATGAGATCTCTACCCGATAGGTTTGAATCAAAGGTGACGGCTTTAGAAGAAAATAGTGGTTATAAGGATATGAAGCCGAGTGAGGTGATTGGGAGACTTCTAGCTTATGAGTCTAGGAAAGGGCCTATCTCCACACCCACTAAAAAGCAAAAAGGAATTGCTTTAAAAACCTCCAAGGATGAAAAGGAGGAAAAGAAGGTTGACTCGGATGAAGACCTTGCCTTGTTTGTAAAAAGGTTCAACAAGGTTATGAAGTTTAGAAGGAAGAGCTTTGGGTCAAAAGGTCAAGATTTGAAGAAAAAGGGCTCTTTCAAGAAGTTTGAACCTAGGCAAGAAAGGACCGAAAGGAAAGGGGTCCGTTGTTTCGAGTGTGGTGGCATAGGTCATTTTGCCCCCGATTGTGCAAACCATGTTGAGAAGAAAAAGGGGAAAGTGATGGCCGCCACTTGGAGTGGAAGTAGTGATGACTCCTATGAGGGAGATGAGTCTTCGGATGATGAAGAGCTCATGGCTAATCTCCTAGCTTTTGCCTCCTCCCATAAAAGCAAAAGTGCTAGTGAGAGAGAGGAAATGAGTCAAGAGGAAAATGACTCAAGTGATGTAGAAAGTGATTCCTCCTCTAACTCCATGAATGGATTTATGGAGAAAAAGGAGTTTGCTAAATATCATGCCGAATTTAATGATTTAGCAATCAAGAGTACAAGAAAGATCAAGATGTTGAGAGAAGAAAATCTTGAACTTGCATCTCAAAATGACCACTTAAGTGAACAAGTGGAGAAATTCAAGAAGATGGAAGATAAGCTAAAAGAGGAGTTAGTCTTATCTAGGAGGAATGAGGATAGTCTAAAGAGGGAGCTTGAAGAAGTTAGAGAATCTATGACTAGGATGGATTCTAGCACCAAGAAGCTTGACCATATGCTTGGTGTTGGAAAGAGTCCATGTGACAAGAGGGGTCTTGGGTATGAAGATGACAAGAAGATCTCAACCTCTAACAAGACCATATTTGTCAAGAGCTTGAAGAAAGAAGAAACTTCACTTGTGCAACTTCCTAGAAAGAAGTTAGAAATAGGACAAAGTTCAAATGCTCAAGTGAAGATGGGGCCAAGAAGGCAACCTCAAGCTCAACCCCCTAGGGTTCCTCAAGCCAACATTTCTCCTCAAATGGCTCACAAAGGAAAGAGGCCTATCATGCAACCTCAAGCTTGGAAGCAACCTAGACCGGTTCAACAACGAAGACGCATTGAACCCCTTCATCTACAAAGACAAGGACAAGGTATGATTCCTTATTTTACTCCTATTTGTCACTTTTGTGGATTTGTTGGTCATATTAGACCACAATGCTTTCGCTATATAAAAATGTGCAAAACTAGAAGCATGATAGAGAAGAAAAAGAAAAGAGCCATGATGCATGTTCCTAGGAATAATGATATTGATTTGCATGATCCTAGGAATAATAGAGCACATGTACCAAAGACCACTAAGAAAGCCAAAATTGTTGCTAAGTGGATTAGAAAGAATGAAAATGTTTGCCATGTTGCACAAATAGCCTTGAAGGCAAATTCTTCTAATTTTGGTATTTGGATAGTGGGTGCTCTAGGCACATGACGGGAAACAAGAGTTTCTTCGAGACTCTTGTTATGGAGGAAGGTGGATATGTCACTTTCGGTGATGGATCCAAAAAGAAGGTTGTAGGGAAAGGATCCATTTCCGTTCCCGGTTTACCCTCCTTATCCGATGCTTTATTTGTTGATGGCTTGAAAGCCAATTTAATAAGCATTTCACATCTAAGTGATGAAGGATATTCCGTCTTGTTTAGTAAAAATGATTGCTCAATCCTAAAGCCCGATGGACAAACCTTATTGAAAGGTATGAGATCTAGCGACAATTGCTATTGTCTTGAAGCTAGAATAGTCTCAAACAATGTGTCCATGGATGAGCAAGTTGAGTTGTGGCATGAAAGACTTGGCCACATGAACTTTAGGGATTTAAGAACCCTTGGAAAGTTCGAGTGTGTGCGTGGCCTCCCTAAGCTTGGGAAGAAAGCCAATGGTATTTGTGGACCTTGCCAACAAGGAAAACAAACCAAAAGCATGCACAAAAAAGGTAAGTATCTCACCACCAAGGAGCCACTTGAGCTTCTCCACATGGACCTCATGGGTCCCATGCAAACCGAAAGTTTGGGTGGAAAGAGATACATTTTGTTTGTGTTGATGATTTCTCTAGATTTACATGGACATATTTTCTTAGAGAAAAATCCGAAACTTTTGATAAGTTTAAAATGCTTTGTACTAAATTGCAAAATGAAATGAATTCTAACATTAGAAGCATTAAACGGATTAGAAGTGACCATGGGAGAGAATTTGAAAATGCCACCTTTGAAACCTTTTGTGATGGTTTAGGCATCTCCCATGAATTTTCTGCTCCTAGGACACCTCAACAAAATGGAGTTGTTGAGAGGAAGAATAGGGTCCTCCAAGAGATGGCCCGTGTGATGTTGCTTAGCAACAATGTCCCTAGGAACCTATGGGCCGAAGCCATTAACACGGCTTGCTATATAGGAAATAGAGTGTTCCTAAGGCCCGGTACTAGAAACACCTCCTATGAGTTATGAAAAGGCAAGAGGCCAAATGTTAGCTACTTCCACACTTTTGGAAGCAAATGCTACATTTTGAATGACCGTGATCAACTTGGCAAGTTTGATGCTAAGAGTGATGAGGGTATTTTTATTGGCTATGCCTTAAATAGTAGAGCCTATAGAGTCTTCAATTTAAAGACTCTAAGTGTTATGGAATCATCCAATGTCGTATTTGATGATACTAGGCTCAAGTCTAATGATCATGAGGAGGAGGTTATTTTTAGTGATGATTCTCCTTTGGAGAAGGTTGTGGTGTCGCCTAATGTTGGGACATCTAATGTCAACAATGATGGCACACAACCTATTGATAGAGTTCCTCTCTTGGACTCTAAAGAACCCGCTCCATGGGTTAGGAAACTCCATGATAAAGAAGATATCATTGGAGAGGTAAATGAGGGTGTTAGGACTAGACGCCAACTTGCTAATCTTATTAGCTATACATGTTACACCTCTCAAATTGAACCCAAAAAGGTTGAAGAAGCCTTAAATGATGAATTTTGGGTTCTTGCCATGCAAGAAGAGCTAAGCCAATTCGAAAGGAATGAGGTTTGGACTCTAGTTCCTAGGCCTAAGACCACTAATGTCATAGGCACCAAATGGATATTTAGGAACAAATCCGATGAGGATGGCAACATAGTGCGGAACAAGGCTAGACTTGTAGCACAAGGGTACTCTCAAATTGAGGGTATCGACTTTGAGGAGACTTTTGCTCCTGTTGCCCGCTTAGAGTCCATTAGGCTTCTCTTGTCCATCTCTTGTGTGCTCAAGTTCAAATTGCACCAAATGGACGTCAAGAGTGCCTTCCTCAATGGCTTCTTGCAAGAGGAAGTGTTTGTTGAACAACCTAAGGGGTTTGTGGATGCACACCACCCCAATCATGTCTATCGCCTCAAGAAGGCACTTTATGGGTTGAAACAAGCACCGAGGGCTTGGTATGAGCGCCTCACTCAATTTCTTGTTGACAATAACTACACAAGAGGTAGTGTTGACAAGACACTATTCATCAAGAGAGACAATGATGAGCTTTTCATAGCTCAAATATATGTTGATGACATAGTGTTTGGCTCCACCAACAACACCAAAGTTCAACAATTTGTTGATGTCATGTCTCTTGAATTTGAGATGAGTCTTGTTGGTGAGCTAAGTTACTTCCTAGGTTTGCAAATTAGGCAAATGCATGATGGGATTTTTATAACCCAAGCCAAATATGCTAAGAACCTAGTGAAGAAGTTTGGTTTAGAGAAAGCCAAACATTGTGATACACCCATGAGTACCACTTTGAAGCTAAGCAAGGATGCTAGTGGTAAAAGTGTGGAACAAACTCTATATCGTGGCATGATAGGTAGCTTGCTTTATTTGACCGCAAGTAGGCCCGATATATCTTTTAGTGTGGGTGTGTGTGCTAGGTACCAAGCGGATCCTAAGGAGTCCCACCTCTCTTGTGTGAAGAGGATCATTCGCTATGTGAATGGGACATCCAACTATGGGATTTGGTACTCTTTTGACACTAATGCTAGTCTAGTTGGCTTTAGTGATGCGGATTGGGCAGGAAATTGTGATGATAGGAAGAGCACATCGGGCGGTTGCTTCTTTCTAGGCAACAACTTGGTGTCTTGGTTTTGCAAGAAGCAAAACTCGATTTCCTTGTCCACGGCCGAGGCCGAGTACATAGCCGCGGGGAGTGGATGCACACAACTCCTATGGATGAAACAAATGCTTGTAGACTACGGATTCAACCAAGGTACTCTCACTCTCTTTTGTGATAACATGAGTGCTATTAATATTTCCAAGAATCCGGTTCAACATTCTAGAACTAAGCATATTGACATCCGCCATCACTTCATTAGAGAGCTTGTTGAAAATAAATGCATAGTACTTGAACATGTAGGTACTAATGATCAACTTGCGGACTTATTTACTAAACCCTTAGATGCTACTCGATTTAAAACTCTTAGTAGATCTATTGGGATATGTCTTGTGGAGTGATGTTCTATGATTGACCCCATATGGGGAACTCAAGCAAAGAGAGCTATTTTGCATTCATGTAACTTGCAAAAAATTTGAAATAACTTATGCCTCTTCTTTTGATTGCTTGAGTAAGCTTGGTTGTACATATGTATATATGCTTTCAAATTCTATAAGTGTGAACCTTGCTTGTCTACAATCCATGTCATATTTATGTTCAAACATGCATTTTTGGACTAGGAGATTTACATAGGAAGTATGATGTGAATGACCTATAGTTATCTCCATGACATGATGTTTCTTAAATAACATGCTTATGCTAAATAAAAAAAAAAAAAGCATGAAATTCATACAACATGCTCACATGAAAAGCATGAATTGATGATTGCATATTCTTAAAAATGCAAAACTTGTGTGAAAGCTAATGAGACTCAAAATGAATAAAGGATCTTGTATCCGTTCAAAGGAATTACATTCCAAATGTCTCTCTTTCTTTATTAGTTGAACATGGTTACTATCATACGGATTTCTTATCCGGAAAAATCAAATAGGGTGCAAAGTCGCTCATGCCATGTTTCGCTTATAAAGTTGGATATAGTTGCTCTTAAAATTGAAATCAATAATCTCTATATCCTTGCTTTTCCCATGACATTGGTGAAATTGGTTTGAATTCAAATTAGAAACCTTTGTCATTTGCTTTGCCAAATACCATTGTATTTTGGACTTGAATGCTATATGTCTTGTATGCAAAGCATGTTGGATTCACACATTTTCTCAAATAAATCTCCTTGTTTCTCTCAAATTAATTGAAGTGCATAAAGTGACTTATATGTATATGCATATCTTGCATGCTTCTATCTCTCGTTGCTTTGAGTGACCCGGTTGGGGACTACTCCTTTGCCTATATCATGACAAAAAGGGGGAGTAGGAAATGGTAAGGGGAGTTGCAAAATATAGAAGCTTTTGTGCATTTTGGGGAGAACATACATTGAGGGGGAGTAACCCTTTGAGGGGGAGCATTGCATTTATCATTCATTGCATACATTTGCTAATGTTGTGCCTAAATTCTAAAAATGCAAATGCTTGGTATTGTTCTCACATGATTAATCTCACACTTTACTTGTATTGGAAATGCTAGAAACTTTATTTTCAGGGCTTGATTGTTCTACAAGAGATTGAAGACTTGAAGTTTTTACTTTCTTATCTCTTTGTAATGTAGATAATCATTGTAGTCCCGTAGTTTCTAATTCTATGTGAGGAATCAATGTGAGTGGTGGTTTTGTCACGAAATAGCCAAAGGGGGAGATTGTTAGGATTCCCGTTGTTTTTTATTGGCTTATTTCGTGATCAAACCACATGTGGGGATGCTTTGTAAGGGTAGCTTAGATGTTGTGTTATTGCTTAGGCCCTTTTGAAGACCTCACTATTGACAAGCACCAAAGGTAATATTCTAAGTGCTTACTTGTCTTGAAGAGATAGATGCACACACTCACAACTCATGCATATGTTTAATCCTTATATGTTGTGTGTCTTTTATGTGTGCCTTAATGCTCATTAACATCTCTTCTTGCATGTTAGTTTGATTGCATCTTGCATATCCAATTGCCTTGTCATGCTTAGACTTAGGATTGCATTTTTGCACTGGGCGCCCCCAAAAGCGCTGTACAGAAGCGCTGTACGAACAGCGCCCATTGAGCGCTGTTCAGACCTGATCGATTTAATCGGTCGCTGTTGGGTCGCTGTTGGGGCGCTGTACGTGGCGCGGTACAGAGCGCTGTACGTACAGCGCCACTCTGTTTCCTCGTGAAAACAGAGCAAGGGCGCTGTACAGGCGCTGTACAATGGCGCTCTACGTACAGCGCCCATGGCAAATAGTGGGCAAACTTATCAAAAACGACCACACTTTGTTTTGGCCCCCTATATATATGCCACTTTGACTTTAGGTCAATAACAAGAGTTCATATTCAGATTCCATACTTAGGAGATTTTTCAAAGAGAAGAAAAATTCCAAAGAACTCATTTTTAATTACTCAAACACTTGTTCCATGATCATCAATCATCATCTAGCATCATCTTAGATCATCTAGATGACATCTTGCATGGATTCTTCATCATACTTTGCTTGGTAAGCTTTTCACTAATATCTTACATATTTTGTGTTTCTCTTATCTAGCAATCTCAATTTAATTACTTGTATGTGATTTTATATTTGTTGAATACAAGATTGAGATTAGTATGATGTATGTTTGAGAAGTTGTATTGTGCTAGCATATTAGGTTTTTGTGCTTGATATTGATTAGCTAAACTATTTGACATGTCATTTAGTTTTGATATCTAGGATTGTTCTTAATTGCATATTAATCATCTTAGATAAGCATATAGGGTTTCCCTTGCTCTATGTTGCATTTTGGATATTTTCACATATTCACTTAGGGTTGTATTCTCTTCAAGAGAAGCTAAGTCTTGTGTGTAGCAATCGGGATTAGGTTGCTTAGATCGCAAGCAAAATCGGACTAGGTTCACTCATACCGGGATTAGGTAGGTGTGTGATTACTACCGGGATTAGGTTGTAATCGTTTGCACATTTAGTGGATTCGAGGTTCGAGTGTGGCTTACTTACATAGCCCGTGGTTTTTCCCGTGAGGGTTTCCACGTAAAAATCAAGTGTCAATTTAATTTCCGCACCATATTACACTTGCTTGGTTATTTTATCTTGAGGGTAATTTCGTAATTTTGACTAACACGAAAAATTGGGTAAAAAGCGTAAAATCTATTCACCCCCCCTCTAGATAGTTTTATACACACCGTGCATTAATTAGTTTCAGATAATTTAAAATTAAAAAAGATAAATTTAAAAAAAAATAAAGGCATTAAAAGAGTGCAAGCAGGACTTGAACACTTATCATCACCAAGCTCTAAAAGACAATACCAACTATGCTAACAAATGTTACATTGTGGTTTGTGTTGTTTGATATAAATATATATAATAAACAGAAGAATCAATTTTTTTTTATAAAAATTGAGGTAGGGCACGGGCCCCACCTGGTCTAAAGGTGGGTCCGCCCCTGTATATATATATATATATATATATATTAAAAAGTCAATACAAATACCTTGTTTTTTTATATATATAAAAAAAAAATAGACATATGAAAACTTGATTTATTACAACTAAATTTAATTAAACTCGGAATTTATAAGACTAATGAAAGAATTAAAATTCTATAGGCAATCACATACCTACAAAAGTAACAAAAAAACATTTTCATATTTCCTTTTTTTTTTTTTTTTTTTGAAAAACATGGTACTTTTTTTTTTAATATATACATATATACGGTTCCTAAAAATCAAGCTTATTCATAGTTTTTTTTTTCTTAACTGTTAGTCTTGCTTGAGAAAGAATGAAGATCGAAAATTAGAGATATGTATTGGAGGAGAAAGAATTTAATATGGTGATTAAAAATTTATGAGAGAGTGTTTAATATGTAATATTTATTCTAATGATTTATGAGAGATATTTCTTGTCTTAATAATTTAATTCAAAAAAGATTACTCATCGGATGAATCCAAAGGTTACGATGATTCGTCCTAACTTTTATTAAAATAAAATATAGTGTCTTTAGAAATTTATTTTTAAAATGAAATGTCTTTAGAATAGAAATGCCAACAGATAAAAGGATAATCTTGGAACAAAATGAAGTACCTTTAGAATTTTTAAAATTTTAAATTTTGAGAATTTATTGTTTTTAGAAAAGAAGTGTAAAAAAAAAAAAAAAAAAATGGATTGTCAAAACAAGCTCTTGTATTTTATTAAAAAAATAATTATTACAATATTATCCTTGAACAAAATGAGGAACAATGACAAATCAATTTAATTAAAAATAAATCAAAATACTACCTTATGTATCTCTTTAATTTACACTTTTTTTATTAGTCAAGAGAGACAAGATATATAAATCAAAAATATTACAAGGCCAAATACAAATCGAAAAGAAATTAAGGTGTTATTCGGTATCGTTTCCAAAAAGTTATTTACGTTTTTCGAGTTAATAAAATACAAGGAAACGCATTCCATAATCATAGAGAATTTAAGTGAAAAATGATGAAAACGCGGATATCAGTTTTTATTGTTTAAGTTGCAATTGCACCACCACTCTGAAAACCTCTATCTATGTTTCGTTAGATTGTTTCTACTTTTTCTTTAGCCTACTAGTTTAATTAATAAGTTATTTTTGGAAAGTTAGTTTAATTAATAATTGTTATATTTTTTTAATAAAAAACATTTTTAAAAATTTGTGAAATAATGAAAATGATATAAAAATAGCTTCATTTATCAATTAATATTTTTCAAAGGGTACAGATATTAACACCCCATAAAACTTATTAGTACATCCATTTTATAAGTACATCTATGTCTAAAATTTAAAAAATAAATATTACTATAAATGCCCATCATAATGTCAATAGTACCCTCATTGAAATAAATATATTTATTTTAATACATATTATTTATAAATACTCTTAAATTATTATCACACCCAATTTACTAAAAAAATCATATTATTTTGGGTGAAATTCATTTTAGTCCCTCTAGTTTGACCTAATTAACGAACTGGTCCCCCGGTTTTCAGCTTTATCTTGACAGGTCCCGTTAGTTTCCAAAAATCCGTATTTCAGTCCCTGCCGTCCAATTCCGTTAGGGTTTGCAAATATTCCGTCCAAATGGTGAGGGTAAAATCGTAACTTACGTAATAAATGTAAAATTTTGATTAAAAAGTAATTATTAATTAATTAAATAAAAAATAAACAATAAAAATAAAATAAAATAATTTTCAACAAAAAAACAATTCAGATTTACATATCTCTTCACACCTCTCATCTCTCTCGTATCTCTCCCTTTCTCAACAAAAAAACAATTCAGATTTGCAAATTTTGAATTGATTGAAGAAGAAAATATGTTTGTTGGCTTACTGGATCGATTTTCTTGGCTTGGATTTCGGTTTGGATTTGGATTTCGGTTTTCTTGTATTTGGATTTGGATTTTCTTGATGCTCGTAAAATATATAAAAAAACTAAATCTTTCTCTCTCTCTCTCTCTCACTCGATCATCATCACTCTCACACACCAAACACCATCTCCCTCTTCTCGATCTCTCTCCTCTCCTTTTAGAGCAGCAGCGGTAGCAACAACAGCAACAACTGATTTGAGATAGCGATGCCATCATCATGAAGAATCATGGCGGCGTAGGAGCAAGCGATTGCCACAGTCACGATTCGCCGCTGAGTTCTCGTTAGAGACTCGGAAACCCCAATTTCTCATATCAATCTCAATCTCTCACCTTGATCTCTCATCCCCATCATCTTTATCTCCCATTCACACATCTCTTCTCTCCTTGCAGGCCCATCTCTATTCTATCTTCTCTTTCATCTCAATCTCTCACTCCGATCTGGTTGTATTTGTGTTTGTGTGTGGGTGGGTTCCGGTTTGGTTTGGTTTGGTTTGGCGGCGGCAGCGACGGCCTAGAGGGTGAGTTTCCTTTGGGTTTGGTTTGGGTTTTTATTGGGTTTGGATTGGAGGGAGATCGAGAGAGAGAGAGAGAGAGAGAGAGATCTGTTGTTGATGTTGATGAATGTGGATTCTCGAAATTTTTTCCATATTATTTTGGGGTTTTTTTTTTTTAATTGATTGAAGAAGAAAATATGTTTGTTGGCTTACTGGATCGATTTTCTTGGCTTGGATTTCGTTTGGATTTGGATTTCGGTTTTCTTGTATTTGGATTTGGATTTTCTTGTATTTCGATTTGGATTTCGGTTTCAATTTGGATCTTCGTTTCGATTTGAGATAGGATTCAATAAAGTCTAATTTTCAAAAAAAAAAAAAAAAATCAAGAAGGAATCAACAAGAAACTCATAGAAAAAGACGAAGAGATCCAAGGAATGAAAAAAAAATTGAATTTGAGTTTAGAGTTTGGTGATTGAGATGGATGGTGGTGTTGTTGTTGTGGGGATTTCAGATGGATTTTTTTGAGGTGGATTTTGGAGTTTCAGTTGATGTGGAACACTTTTATGATTTTTAAGTTTTTATTTCAATTGAATTTAGGTTGAACATGGTGATAGTTTAATTCCATTGATTTTTTTTTTTTTTTTGTTGTTGAGAGAAATGAAGATAGGATCTGTGTGCAGTTTATGTATTGAAATTATTAATTAAATATTAGTTTTAAAGTGTTGGAGACTTGAATTTGATAAACAATAAATTGACATTTTTAATTTTTTTTAATTTAATTTTTAATTTTTAATTTTTAATGTTTGTTTGAGTATAATTTTTAATTTTTAATTTTTATTGTTTTATTTTTTAATCAGGGGTAGCAGGGTCATTTGACCCTCTGTTCCTGTCAGATCACACTTTTTCAACGGAAATCGTAACAGAAGGACCTAACGAGACAATTCTGAAAACCGGGGGACCAGTTCGTTAATTAGGTCAAACTAGAGGGACTAAAATGAATTTCACCCTATTATTTTTGGAATTAAATCCTCTTTTAATGATGGTCCAATTTACTTTTAGAAACATTTCGAATGTAGGAGTCTTATAAAAGAGAACATGTTGAACAGTATATGGGGTTAAGAGATTTTCAATCTGGGATTCTCTTATTTATATAGCTATCTTAAAAAAAAAAAAAAAAAAAAAAAAAATGTTGACATCTATAACTATTGTTAAAAAAAAATAATAAAAAAAAATTGTTTATTGATATAGTTCATAACTATTCATAAAAGAAAGCAAAAAAAATATAATAATCATGTGATAATGAGAAAGTTTGAAACTTGAAATAAAATTAGAGTTTAATTAGGGTTTATCATAAGTTTTTTCTTTTTTCTTTTCTTTTTTGAAAGGTAAGATTTTTTTTTTTTAATAAAGAAATATAGTTGAAGATATGAGTGTAATTAATGAGTGTATATAGTATTTGGTTTATTTTTAATTAAAGTAATTTGTTATTATTGATAAATTTCTATTGAGATATTTTTGTAATTAAAATTTTTAATAAAATATTGGTGTACTAATAAGTTTTATGGGTGTCAATATCAGCACCCTTTTCCAAATAAAACAATAGTAATATTTACAAATATATATTTTTCTTCAAATTAGTAACAAATATATTTTTATTATAATTTTTTGGAAAATATAAAAATAACAAATCAATTTTATATTAATTTAAATTATTTTTATTAATATTATATCTATATAATTTTTCTACAAACAATTGCTTTTTACTCTTACAATATATTGAAAAATATGTTTTCAAAATAATTTCATAAAATATATTATAATATATAAAAAAATCTAGAAAGAGTTTTTCTATCCGAGTAACCAGAAACATTTTCAGAACTTAAAAATATGAAAATCAATTTATTATTTTCAAATAAAAATTAATAAAACAAGAAGTATAAAACTAAACACTAATGAATAGACCCTAAACAGCCATAATAAAAATAAAATTATAAAAATTATAAAAAAAAATTAAAATAAAATAAAAACTTTCTTCATATGTCATCAATTTTGACCGTCTTAAAACTTGAAGATAGGGATGGCGACGGGGCGGGGCGGGTCGGGGTAGGTGAATACTTTTCCATCCTCATCCCCGCCCCCCAAAACCATCCCCATCCCCATCCCCATCCCCATCCCCGTCCCCGGCACTAAGTGGAGCGAGGTCGGGGGCGGGGATTCCCCGTTGGAGGGGCATTTCCCATACCCGCCCCATTCCCCGTCTAATATAATTATACATTTAAAAACTACACCTTAAAACAAAGAAAAAAGCATAAATACATATTTAATCTAAAATAAAAAATTCTATAAAATAAATCAACTTCTAAAGTTTAGTTAAAATTTAAAAAAAAAAAAAAAAAAATTTACGTTTAAAAAATTAATGCTAAATGATTTTAAAAATCTAAATATTATATATTATATTATAAATATTTTTTTATAAAAATAAATAAATAAATAAAATTATCTACTGATGCAGTTCTTCAAAAACAAAACTAACTGGGATGAACATACATCCAAATAAGTCGATCCAGTCTACAAAAGTTTGTAGCAATTAAACAAACAGCAAGACCAAAACCAAAAGGAAATGACCTAATAACCACCCTTAAGATCATTAACAACATCGTAGGAATGGGAGTAACAATTTCCAACGTTGCACCTACCCCATGAAACCAGTTTTAGGGCCCTCTGGCTGCCTCTTTGCTAATGACCTCACCTCTTTCCCTTTGCTTCATATTATAAATATATATATATATATATATATATATATATATCTAGACCTAGCAAGGTTCCAGTTCGAACCATGGAACCAAACCGGAACCAAAACCAAAAACCAGAATCGGAATCGGTTTTTCAGTTCCGGTTCCAGAACCGAACCTAACCAGAGGAGGTCGATGTCGGTTTCGGTTTCGGTTCTAAGGTTTGAAGAACTGGGCGGTATGACCGGCGGTTCTGGTTCCGGTTCGAACCACCGGTTCACGTAATTTTTTATTTTTTTTCTTTCTTTTTGGGTTACCGTTGGAGGCCCAACGGCCTGCTGACGTCAGCCAACCGTTGGGCCTCCAATGGCTAACCCTTTTTTTCTTTTTTTTTCTTTTTTTTTTTTCTCTATAAATACCACCCCACCCCCCCCCCCCCCCCCCCCCCCCCCCCCCTTCATTTTTCCTCACACCAATTTCTTTTCAATTCTCTCTATTCTCTAATTCTAATTTCTCTCCAACACTCTCAACTCTCAAGTCTCTCAATCTCCAAGTCTCCAAGTTTCCAAGGTTTTAATATTTATTTTATTTTGTAATTGTTTTATTTGAAATTAATTTTTTTGCAATTTGCAATTTATTTTATTTACAATTTATTTTATTTCGAATTTATTTTATCTCCAATTTATTTTATTTGCAATTTATTTTATTTCCAATATATTTTATTTTCAATTATTTTATTTCCAATTAATCTTATTTCCAATTTATTTAATTTCCAATTAGTCAATTACTAAGTTTCCAATTTCAGTTTCATTTATTTGCAATTACTAGTTTACTACTTTTGTACTTTACTACATAGTACCTACTATTCTACTAATAGTCTAATACTATTATTCTTCTAAGTTCTAAGTTCTAAGTTTCCAATTCTCTCCCAAATTTATTTTTAAATGGCAAGTGGAAGTGGAAGTGGAAGTGGAAGTGGAAATGGAAGGGGTCACGACCGTGACGGTCCTAGGTGTTCGATTTCGATGAAAGGTAAGGGTGCTATGATCGATAATCTCAATCATAACAACCCCACCTATCACTAATATCTGCAACGTCGGGCCTATGCTGAAGACCTAGGCCTAAACTGTCCTACTCCCCCTCTAATAATTTCTGAACCCGATCCCAATGACACCACCCCCAATTTGACAAGCCAGTCAGAAAATATGCCTGATATTGATACACCTCTGGATTTTGATTATGATCCACCGGAAGTGGAACTACAAGAGGAGAAAGATCTGATACAGAAGCGGAACAAATCTGATCTCTTCTCCAAACATATGAAGAAAGTTAGGAAAGAAGATGGAAACTATGTAGCGGCTTGCAATTACTGCACCAAAACATATAAGTGGAGCAAATCCGAAAGATATGGCACTTATTGGAAGCATATTGAAACCAAACATCCAAACGCAATGACCAGAACGAGGTCACAATCACAAATTCCCAGGTACACTACTCCTAACCAACAATTATTTCGATATACTGATGAACAAAATAGAGAAGAATTAGTTAGGATGGTAGCAGTAGAACACTTATCATTTAGTTTTGGTGAAAGGGTTGGTTTTGTTAACTATTGTCGACGAGCATTAAACCCTGCTGCATGTCATGTCCCTAGATCCACGCTCACACAAACACTTGAAAAGATTTATTCGAGAGAGAAAAAAAAGTTAGAAAAATATTTTGAAAAATATAATGGTCGTGTTACCGTATGTGCCGACATATGGACTGACCATTGGCAATCGCATTCATACTTGGGTGTCACTTGTCATTATATGGATAATGCATGGACTATCTAAAAAAGAATTCTTGCATTTAGAGTTTTTGATGATGCACACACTGCTCAGAATATTTATAGACAGCTTAGAATTATTTTTTCAGAGTATAATATTGAAAACAAAATTTTTGCAATTGGTTTTGATAATGCTTCTGCCAATACCGCTACTATTCCATCTTTAATTGATTTATGCAAACCCTTTCTTGGTGGTACATTTTTTCATCAAAGATGTGCATGCCATGTTTTAAATATATGTGTTCAAAAAGGATTAGAAACTCTTGGAGATTTTATTCTACCTATTAGAAAAGCCCTAATGTTTTTATGGAGACATTCTTCTACAATGAAAGCATGGGCAAGATATTGTAAACAAAATGGTAGACGTGTCATTAAATTTGCTCGTGATGTTCCAACACGTTAGAATTCTACTTATAAAATGTTTGCTCAAAGTTATGAGTATAGGGATTTATTAGTTTCTTTTATTCAATTTCATGTTCCTACTATTGAACTTTTTGAAACTCATTGGGATGCTTGTTACAATGTTTTCAATTTGTTAAAAGTTTTTAATAATGCTACAAAAAATTTATCTAGTATTTATTTTCCTACAACACATTTATTTATTATTGAGAGTATTAATGTTGCTGGTGCATTTTTTTATTGTGAATCTGACCCAGCAATAGCGGAAGCCGTTAGTGCTATGAAGGCAAATTATTATAAGGAGTTTCCAAATATTTATTTGATTGCTATGGTTTTTGATCCACGTTGTAAATTACAATCTTTGTCTTATTATCTAGATGGTTATTATGGCAAACAAGGTTTACATATTGAATATGATATTGATGCATGTTGTGGTAGAGTAAAGAAATTATTGTATAGTTTATATGATGAATATGCTACATTGTATGGATCCTCACTGAACTTAGATGTTACACGAACACAAACTGCATCTCAGCCTCCATCATCCTCCTCTGGATTTTCAAATTTAGGGTATAGTATGTTATCAAAAAAAACCAAAAAACCAAGATGTTCTTCATTAAACTCCGGTTCGTATTCCGAGCTTGAATCTTATCTAGCTTTTTCTTGTGAGTTTACAGAAGCATTTGATATTTTAAAATATTGGAATGAAGCTACAATGTACTATCCAATCATGGCTATGATAGCCAAAAATATTTTTTCAACACCAGTTTCTACTATGGCGGTGGAACAAGAGTTCAGCGCCGGGGGGAATATCCTAGATGAAAGACGTTCGTGCTTGACACCGAAAGCACTTAAGATACAGGTTTGTGTTGATGATTGGACAAAGGCGGAAAACAGACAACAAGAAATCGATCAAGAGCCAACATACGATTTCTTTAAAGATGACGAACTTGAAGGCTCTGGAGCAGTGGAGCCGGAATAGCAAACCTGTAATAAAAATTAGTCCATGACTCCACGTCATCACCAAACCTATAATAAAAGGTAAGAGAACTACGTGGCCTTTGATTCCTCTAAACCCCCCCAAGAGGATACGTAGGCAACTTAATTGTGGTAAAAATTAAGTGCAAGGCTAATAAGTTTACATATTGTTTTTTTTTTTTTTGTTTTTTTTTTTTTAATTTAATTTTGTAATTTGTCATTTATTTATTTTATGTTATTTTTAAAATTTGGGTGACTCAATTTCCAAATAACCAATGAAATGTAAATTGTAATTTGTCATTTTGTTTAGTTTTATTTTAATTTAATTTTGTAATTTGTCATTTGTTTATTTTATTCATATAATAACCCAATGAATTTAATTTAATTTTGTAATTTGTCATTTATATATTTTATTTTATTCAATTACAATCTACAACTTATAAGTTACAAGTTATCAAGTTAAAACTTATATGTCTTTTTTTTTTTTTTGTTTGTTTAATTAAAAAAAAAAAAAAAAAAAGGTTCAAAACCGCCGGTTCCTATGGAACCGGAACCGGCATATAGCGGTTCCGGTTCCGGTTCCACCAAACCATGGAACCGGAACCGGAACCGGACCGATATCGGGGCGGGGATGGGGCGGGGAGGGCTTCCCCCGTCCCCGCCCCGCTTCACCTTCGGGGATAAGACTTTGTCCCTGTCCTAGTCCCCAAATATTATCCCCCATCCCCGCCCAATTCGGGGCGGGGCCCCACGAGGCCCTAGCCCCGTATGGAATACTGCCATCTCTACTTAAAGAACTCAAATAGTCAAATTTACCTTTAACAAATAGACAACCATATCATCCAAAAATGATTTTGAACAAGACTACCTCTTGATTTCCAACTTGAATTCGTTATCACTCTTTTTTTTTTTTTTTTTTTTTTTTTAAAGGGAAAGTAGTATTATTAAGAAAGACAAGACAACAAAAATCAAAAAACACGCTCAAGGTTATGGGTGACTACATTCGCCTTCCTAGAAACAAAAGAAATCGACCTATCCCCGACACTCCAAAGACAGTTCTTGATGTCACCAATCACCATACCCACATCAGAGGACACCTCTAAACCAGAATTAACCATATTAACCACAGTCGTCGCATTAGATTCAATCATAATAGGGGCTAAACCTGATTCAATGGCAAGAGTAATCCCACACAAAATACCAATTGCTTCCACAATTTTTGGATTGAGGTTTGCCAAAAGCCTAAGCGCACCAAAAGCTAAAACAAAACATTTATGGTCTCTAATCACCATACCCTAACCGACTTTGTTAGAGTGAGGATCGAGAGCCGTATCAGTATTTAGCTTGAAGAATCCCTCACAAGGAGGCAACCAAACAAAGAAAACCTGTTGAATAGAGCTAACAAAATTTCTAAACTAAGAATTAGCAGCCAGGTATTCATACAAATAAGCTTTAGACCAGGGAAGAACCTCATCCAAAATGCAAGCACAACCACCCTGCACCAGCTGGTTCCAAAGGAACCAAATCCGTCACAGAACTATATACAGTAAGTTCAACTCATCTAGAGCCAAGCTTTTCACACAATCACCAAAGAAATCGTGGAAGTTCCCTATACTATCACAATTCCAACCGTTTAAAAGGCCAAACATAGATTGTGCAACTTTTAAATCTGAGTGTGGTCTCAAAAGAATTGGTGCAGATAGGACACAAACCGTTAACCGGAACTTTTCTCTTAGCCAGGTTGACAAGAGTAGGGATCCAGTTGTTGCAAGCTCTCCAAAGAAAAACCTTAACCTTCGATGGCACATTCAAAGACCAAATAGAATTCCAGTAACTAACATTCACCATAGAACCAGAAGTAGAAACTGAAATATCCCCGAGCAACACTAACCTTATAACCAGATTTCACAGTATACTCCCCATCCTTAGTAAAATACCAATAGAATGAATCATCCATGAAAGAAACACTGGGAGGGATTAACAGAATAGCCTGAACATTATCCTTCAAAAAAAAAAAATCTCCTTAATCAACGAACCGTTCCGAGACCTAGAAACAATTTTCATATGGCACACAAGGTGATAGTCCTCACGAATTTTCGGAGAAAGCACCTTGAAAGAAACCGGACGAGGAATCCATATGTCATCAAAGATAGAAATAGACAGCGCCGTATCAAAAAATTTTATATTTTATTACCTTACAATTGCACGAGTCAAAGGGCTAGTATAACAAGTAAGTAAGGGTTGTTCCCACAGAGAGGTGGTACCATTAACTATATTTAGCTCTAGAATTTATTTAAAAGCAACGCAAATAGAATGTGGAAGTGGTCAGAATGGTGTGTGTAAAGTGTAAGCATAATGTGATAGTCTGTGAGAGAGTGAAATGGAAAACTAACTAACTAATGTTATAAAACTAAATATAGAAAGGTAACCAGGTGCTTGCCTTTCTAAATTAGACTACTCCTAAAGGCAAAACACCCTAAGTTATGAAAATAATGGTGTCTTGGAGAGATGCAAGATTTTGGTTGCACAAGAGAATCGGTTCACCAAACACAAGATGCAAATCATGTAGATTGTAGAGCATATAAATACCATTTAATTCAAGTAAAGGGTTCGTTCTCTTTATTAAGGAATACCGAAATCAAATCATCACTCAACCAAGGTTATGGAAGAGTAATTGTGTCTTTGGTCTAAGACCCATTAAGCACAAGAAGATTGAACCAAAGCTATCCTAACAAGGTCATGCATAAGCTTTTCCCATTCAATTGAGCTAATAGCCAAGGTTATGCCCGTAGGAATCCGGATTTACGTTGCGCAGCAGAAAATAGGTTTTAAAATTTTTAAGCAACATGTAAACCGTATACAATATATAAGAATATAATAATGAGAATTAGATCATACCCTTGTAGACCAACTTCTTCATTTCTTTAATCTTTATTCTTATTTGTCACCACCAAATCTTCCTCGCTATGTCCCATGATCCGACAACTGCGTGTGGGCGCGTCTTCAAGGAATCTGAATGGAGGTAGTAGAAACAACACGAGAAAAACAACTCTTTGCTTTTTGTATAGAATGCTGCCAACCAAAAAAATAATAAAAACAACTTTTTTTTTTTACTTTTTCTCTCTTGGCTGCCGCACCCCTCTACTCTGTTTCTTCTTTTCTTTTTGTGTTTGCGTGCATTAGGTTCTCAAAGTCATCAGACTTTGTGAATTAATTAAGTGTCCGTTTGGGAGAACTTGTCTACTGGCTAAAAGAGCTTTTTTAATTAAAAAAGCTCTTTTCAATTTTTTGTGTATCATTTGGTTGTCACCCAGTAGAGCTTTTAGACGATTAAAAAAGTTGTTTTACGTATACTTGGAGAAGCCCAAATTTAAAGCTTTTTCAAGTAGATCTTTTGAAGTTTTTTTAATAACTCTAAAATCTCCAATATAACCCTATAATTTAATATTTGCTAGAGTATTTTGGTAATTTTATCATTAAAAAAGCTATCTTTTAATTGACAACCAAACGACCAACGACTTTTATTTAAAAGCTCTACCTCTAAAAGATCTACTTCTAAAAGATCTACTGCAAAAAGATCTACTTGAGAAGCTCTCCTAAACGTACTCTAAAGCACACTTTACGGCTCTATTATCTAGTTATATAAATATATCTCTATATATTTTTCAAACTAGATCATTATCTTTTTCCAAATATATCTATATATATTCAAAAGATAATTAGTATTTAAGTGTCATAGGTAGAATAGGATTCTAATTCCCACATAACCCTAGTTGACTTAAACTTGAATACTTGACTTATCAAAGAATAAAATAATCTAATTATTTTATGTCTCAATTATGATTTGAACCCACAACCTCCATTTAATAATTAATTATTAATTCATTAATTAAATAATCTAATTATTTAATTAATTTAATTATTAATATATTAATTAAATAATCTCATTATTCAATTAATCCCTAAATAAATACGTGTCACTTTCGTAACACAATTAATTGGACAATTCGATTAATTAACCGTGACCCTTGTTACCTTTAATCAATCGGGCTAGCAAGGGGACCTAATGAACCCACGGTTTTGAGCTCCAATAATACATAGAAATAATTAATTAAACTCTTTAATTAATATTTCATGATTATTAACCTCGGAGTTATTCCACTAAAAACTCGAGGTTGCACTCTCCTAACTATAGATGTATTACACAAACTGAAATTACAGTTGTCCATCAATATAGCTATTGCATATGGTATGATCCTCCACAAGTAGTTCATAATTAGAGCTGGGTCATAATGTCCGTTATACCCCTCTAATTATGTCTTTCCATTAAGTACCATTGATTCTCTAATGAATAATAAATCCTACATTTCTTACGGAATTAAGAGAGCGCTCATATTGTTCAAGCCCCGAATCAACCCTTAAGGGAACTACTATCTACTTCTCGCAAGAAATAGTGGATTCCACTATTGTGTGCAGATCTTCCCAGCCACAAGCCAAACTGTGATTCTAATATACGAAGTTATTGACCGGGAATGTAACTCCGATCTCACCCATAGTATATCAAAAACCACGATCTAACTTGAAGGAGTCGATAAGACACTTAGGATTAAGATCACCCATATATATCCATCATCTGTTGATATATATGAATCTCATCTTGTAACGGATCTTGGTGAGAGATTCATATAGATCATGGCTCAGTTCTATATGATCACATCATATAAGGTGCCTCCATTCTCATATGACCATATGAATAGTCTAGGTTAAGACCATCGTACATTACAGAATGGATCGCAGTTGTAGATTAACCACAAATAAAGTACCCAACTCTATTTGCTATCTACGAACTCTTTAGATTGCTTATCTCAAACTGAATACCTCTGTATATGACACTCATATACTCAGTTAGAGATTACATCCAGCAATCTTGGATGTTAAGTACATATGATATAAATATATGAGACAGGTATATAGAATGAATAAACTACTTCTTTTATTAATGTTTCATTCACATTTACAAATTACAAGCTTTAGGGCATAAACTCCAACAATGCTCTGAATGGTCATCCAAGCACAACCCTAACTCTCATTTACTCTAATCATTCAAAACATAGCATTTAGAATCATCTACCAACATACATACACAAATGAGATATTTGATTACAATACTCCTACTTTAAGTTATTCTACTCATAATCTCATCCATAGATATACATCAATTTATAATCATTCATACACATGAATATCATAATAAGAGAATTAATGATGTATAGCAAAGAATAGAACAAAACACAAATTAAATCAAAGAACAATACATACATATATTAGCACAAGTGTTGATTTACAAATATTCCCACATGGGGTTATACATCAAATGAATAACATATAAAGAGAAAGAGTTATAGAATAAACCCTTGAAGACAACTCCTCCAAGAGCTCCATATTGTTCCATGGCTCAGTTTGGGTCACAAGATCCCTTCTTTCTCCTTTGAATCCTCTCCAAAGATGGATGAAAGAAGTGTAGAGGTGGTGGTGGAGAGCTTCCCATGGAGGTTCTCCTCCATAGGAACTTTGAAGCTCCTTTATTTCTTCTTGAGATGAAAATCCAAGAGAAGTGGTCTCTTGGAGCTTGTTGGAATGTTAGGGTATTTGTCACTAAGAGAAGAGAGGCAAAGAGGTGTATTTATAGGCTGGGCAAGATTAGGGCACGAAATAGGGGTGAAAAAACCAAAATGCCCCTGAAATTCACATGATTTCAGATCTGACCAGGCAAGTGCAACCTTGAAGCGCGGGTTTATTCCCGTGGTAGGAACTCGCGGCTCACACTGTGGCTTCTGATTGTGGCTTCATTCTAGCGGTGATAAGATCGCATGAGTTGCTGATGTTTGGCCACAACTTCTTTCCATGGCTTGTTCTCATACAAACTATTGGTCCTTCATCGCGGGCTTGTCATTCTTATTAATGTGGGCTTATTCCTGTGGTGACAAGCCCACGGTTTCTTCTGGAGAATGAGTGCAGGTTCATCAAGACATTGGTGCGGCTTCAAACCGGTGGTGGCCAACCCGCGGTATCTTCTAGAGTTGAGCACGACTTTTGAGTGCAGGTTCATACCCGCGGTATGAAGTTGCGGTGGTCTTCTGGTGTAGATTTTGCCTTGTTTTTCCCACATTTGGTACAAACACCATCCTTGAGGGACATTTGCCTACACTTGGCTAAAACATAAGTTATATACACAAAATCACTCGAAAACGAGAACAAAAGATAGGAAAAGGGAGCTCTAAATGAGAAAGTTTGTAGAGCGATCACAACAACATCTTATGTCTCTTACTGGATCACCGATAATTGAATTTGGAATTCAATAAAGGAACCTTGTCTTTAGGTGTGAAATTATGTGTTGCAAGAAGTGATCCAAAAAATTGGTTATTAACACTAGCATACGCAAATACGGTTTCAAATGGCGAATGTGAATGTGAAGGTGGAACACGCACTCCGATGGTAATTTGTGGTCTCTAATGAGGAATCAGTCAATCCTCTCTAACATCTCTTCCAACAAAAGCCCTGACTACTTCCTGTTTGGTTTGAACTTTCTCTACACATTTTCTCTTTTCCTTCATAAATTAAGTATTCCATTGCAATGTAACCTCCAAGTATCTATTACCTTGTTTGGCTAGGCTTTTCAAGGGGTTAAAAGCTCTTTTGGAACCCAAAAGCAGTTTTTGGCAGTGTTTGGGTAAAATAGGAGAAGAACTTCTTGACTTTGAAAGCTCTTTTATAAGAAGCACCACAATAGGTGCTTCTCTTGAAAAAGCTTTTACAAAACACGCGAAGTGAAATGTATAGTTAAATGAAATTTTTATATTGCCAATGTTACCCTTTTCTTTCATATATATATATATATATATATATATATATATGTATATATCAAAATGAAATTCACACTCATATCCTTTCCACAGATGTTCTTCCCCAATTTCTATCATCTCTCTCCATCACGTAATCAACTCCCCATCTGTTTGCCGCGAACAGGGCCGGGCCAACTATATTGCTGGAGGGGCGGCCGCCCCGGGCCTCTTTTTTAAAGGGCCAAATTTACATGTATTTATATTAATTCAGGGGCCCAATATTTGTTGGGTTTCAGGCTAAGTTGGGCCCAGGACAAACAAAAGTCCAAATGCTTTCTTGTTATCAATTATAAGATATTACTTATTAGTCCAAATGTCACAGGACCCATTTTGTTCCAACACCCTTCTTCTCATTTTACATGTCATGGGGCCCATTTTCCCATTTTTTTACATTTTCGCTCCGGGCCCCAAAAACGTCAAGGCAGGCCCTGGCCGCGAAGATCGTTGCTGCCACCGTGAAGAGTCGTAAACCTCCAAATCCAATACACAACCTCATCAACCTCCTCACCATCTCAACCTCGTCAACTTCCTCACCATCTCGATCTCTCCGAGAGCTTCTATTGATACAGATATAGCAGGTTAGGTTGTGAGTACTGGGTTTCTGGGTTATGTGTATTGAAAATGAAGTAAAAAAAAATGAAGCGATAATTGCACTAAAAAAACAACTTTAATCAAGTTTTCATTTGTGGTATTGAATAAGAAGTGTGTTTGATTTGGGATTCACTTATTCAATAATTGCTAGCTTTTCAATGTCCTTTTGTTTCTTGGGTTCTTATTTGTGTGAATTCTTATCTGCAGGGTTCTTCTCTAAGTAAATTCTTATTTGTGTAAAATGAGGATTTCAATTGAATTGAAAATTTTCTCTAGGGTTCTTATTTGTGTAAATTCTTATCTGTAATGCAGTGTTCTTGTCTGAGTAAATTCTGATTTGTGTAAATGAGGATTTCAATTGAATTGAAAATTCTGAGTAATTTCTTATTTGTGTAAAATGAGGTTTTCAATTGAATTGAAAATTCTGAGTAATTTCTTGTTTGTGCTTTTGTTCCATTTACATGTTTGTTATTAAAAAGCTGCAATGTGGCATAATGCATACTGCATTCCAAGCAATTAGGTCGTTTCATTGTACTATAGCATTTGTTTTATGTATATTTCAATAAATTAGTTATGTGAATTTTGGTATTCGTTTGAAGGAATGGATAATGGAACAGTGGGAGAAAAATTACTACATTAGTGCAATAGCAAGAGCAAATAATGGTAGCTCATTATTTGTAATGTCTAAAGGATTGTTTTGTTATCTATGGAGCAGATATGATTCTATACACAAACCCATATTCAATTTGTGTTGAACTATTGATGGAACTTCCTAACACGCCTAAGAAGCTAGCAAGATCATATTTCCTTTTCAGGTAAAAATAACTCAATCTAATAAACACCAAAGTGTGTCTCTCCTGTGAACAATTTGTTGCAATGTAGAGCAGCAATGCTTAGTTGTTGTTGTGCTTTGTTTTGTGTTATTTGCAGCAAAGAGGTAAGAGGCTTTGTTGGAGGAGAGGCCAGGCACCAACAACTTCACCATTGCTGCTCGGATGTTTGTGAAATGGGAGGTATAATAATAAATTTATGTGTATTCTGCCATTCTTGTTATGTAATATGTGTTGGGTTCATGTTTTTAATTGGTGGGCTTTTTTTTACATATATAGGAACCTGAGTGAGGAAGAGAAGCAAGCGTGGAACATGAAAGCTGCTGAATCAATGGAAGCATACAAGGAGTTGGAAGAGTACAAGAACTCCATTGCAGCAGCCACAGATGACAACTAGCAACTACAGAAGGAATTGGTGGAGGAAGAAGAAGAGCACACCACCAATAACACCATTGCAGGAGCTGTAAGATCTTAGATTTGTGTTGGCTTGATTCCATTGCAAAACACTTTTTGTTTGTATTGCTTGTTGCTTGGGTGTTTCGTGATTAGATCAAGTTCAAAGAAGGAAAGCAACGTCGCATGCAAAGTTCGTCTTCAAGAGGAAATGTGCTTATTTGGATGCTAAGGTATTGAGATACTTCTTCCTCTTGCAAGGCATAAGCACACACACACACAATTCATACATGTGTGTCCCTGCATCGTAGTTCAAACATTTGGTATAACACTTTCACACACTTCTTAGTATGCACATGCATTAATCTCTAATAGATAAACATTGTATAATTGCATGCTTTGTGACTATCTCTTTGATATGGCATGCTTGTGTGAATTAGTGTTTGTATGTTTCCGTATTTTTGTATTTGGACTTAAATATGCTCTATTATAATTACTTATTGAGTTTCGATCGTTTCGGTTACTCATTCATAAGGTTTCAAGTCCAAACGATGTAGCTACGCTACTTTTCGTTCTCATTTGTTGAGTTGACTTCATCGTCATTTTCCAAGATGATTTCTCAACCATTTTTCAAAGTTGTGTAGTTGTCGTCGTGCGTATCCAAAAACAGATTCGAAATCGAAGTTCGGATGCCCAAGATACGGCTAAAGAACATGAGGGAGCGCGCGAGAGGCGAAGGTGGCCAAGAGGCCACGTGTGGCCCAAGCCGTGGGTGAGCCGTGGGCCCCACGGCCAGTGGGGCTCTTTGCCCCCGTGTGGCCCACACGCCTCCTACGGGCTGGGTGACATGGCCATGCTTGATTGGCTCGTTTTTGCCTTCTCTCTCTTCCTTTTAATCCTCTCTCCTTCCCTCTAAACATTTAAAGATTTCCAAGAACACTTTCAAATTTTCTGCAGAAATTCTTCAAGTTTTAGTTTTAGTATTTTGATCATAACTTTCTCATACGAACTCGAAATCAATTGATTCAAAAGCCAAAATTGTTGGTCTTGATGAGAGCTACATTCTAGAGGCAGTTGACTTCGCCATTCTTCCCAGTTGACTGATCTTCAGTAAGTGGTCAAGGTTGCTTTGTTCAACTTCTTCTTTTTCATTTCATCTTTGATCATCTCTTTGATTCTTACTATTTGATTGATGAAATATGTTGAGAAGAATATTAGATCATATGCTAGGGGTGTTTGATCATTTGTCAATTGAGTTTTAGCTTTGTGATTTCTCTTGAACATATATGTGCTAAACTTGATTTTGTTTGAAATTGATTCTAGAAAATGTATATATGATTTGCCTCATATTATGTTCTAGGTTTAATTTCATGATCTAAGAACTAGGTTTTTAGTGTGATATATTGAATATTCATATCTTGTTCTTATTGATTTACATGTCTTGATTTCTAGATAATTTTGTGATTGTGTGTTGGAAGCATATTCTAGATTATCATTGAACATGTACATTTAGCTTGATTGATCATCTAGCTTAATTTGATTGTGTTTGCATCATTTGCATCACATAGATCATAGCCTTGCATTAGGTTGAAGTCTCTAGCAAAATGAGTGAAGCTTTGTGGATAGAGCAAGGAAGTCTTGATTAGAGTCGAGAGGACTCGGATAATCAAGCAAGGAAGACTTGTCTAGGGTCGGGAGGATCCGAATAGGCAAGCAAGAAATCTTCCTAGAGACGTGAGCGTCTTGGATAGGAAGTTGCTTTCTAGAGGTGTAGGATACATCTCGGATAGGAAGTAGGCTTGGTGATTCACTAGCCCAAGGGTAGATTAGGAGTTGATAGCTTGAGCGGATATCATGAGTTGATAGCTTGAGTGTGTAAGTCCTTTTTCACATAGTGGATTGCTTTGCCGGTGGTTGTGGTATCAACCCGTTGATGTTTCCTCTTTGAAGTTTTACCACGTAAAAAACACTTGTATTCATTTTTGTTTTTACTTTTCTTTATCTTCCATATCTTACATTGATTGCATATCTTGTAAATTGATTAACTCTTGTATTAGTGAAATCAATTCATTTGCTAAATCTAATCAAGTGTGCATTTTCTTTGTTATATTCCGCATCATTTTTAATATTGGAAGAATTTGAGTAAATACTTATTCACCCCCCCCCCCCAACTCTAGGTATATTTTACACTACTACTTAAGGGAAATTTCAGGAGCTAAGGATGCCAAACCAAAGAAAAATAAGTCTAAGCGTGTCAAGGACTGTTGAATATGTTTAATGATTTGAAAATGTTCATGTTCACTCACATCTTCAGTACAAGTAGTAGTAGTAGTAGTCAGTAGTAAAAGGTGAGCCATAGGTTTGATGGCACTTAGTTGTGTGTGATTGATTTGCTTTTAGAATTAATGGAAATTCTATGATTCCATGTCCAATTCTCAAATTTCTCATTTTAACTTAAAACTTTGTGGTATGTGAGAGAGATTGTGTTGGAGACGGGATCTACTATGAATTTTTGTTCTACTTGTCAACATTAATAATTCCTATATGTGGTAAACTTTTATTTTTTTTTAAAATGTACATATATTATTTATTCCAATTAAGGTAAAAATGTTATATTATAGTTAGAAGTGATTTTAATTAGTTACAACCAAACAGGCTCAAAAGCTCTTCTTCAAGGGTAAAAACATCATATCATAATTAGAAGAGATTTTAAAATATTCCAACCAAACAGTCTCAAAAGCTCTTCCTAATACAAAAGCTCTTTTAGAATATATCAATCAAACAATAACTGAAAAGCTCAGGCTTTTACTTCTCTTTTTCTACTGCCAAAAGTCAAAGTAAAAGTTATCCCAAACGGACCCTATATGGATGTACAGATCTGGAAAAACATGAATTTCTGGATTGGTCAAGACGGTGTAGGATTATTGGAGGAACTAGTCGAGGACTCATATATCTTCATGAAGATTCTAGGCTCAAACTCAAAGCTAGTAATGTTTTGGAACCCAAAACTAGCAGACTTTGGCATGACAAGGATTTTTGCAGGGTTGATCAAAGTCAAGGAAATATGAACAGAATTGTCGATAGTTAATTAGACTATATGTACCTTGATGACTGTTATTATTTTACTATACAGAAGACCTCTTGAGCTATGCAAGAACAAACTGAGATTCATTTCTAGTGGTGTATGCCAATTCCATTATCACTTCATTTAAAATAGAAATGGAAGTTTCTGTTCATATTGATATTTTAGATTATTCTCACAGGCTTGTAGACATTGGAGGGGACAGGACACCCCTGGACCGATGATTCTCACATTTTCTCTGTTACGCTACCATTACCAAAATGACAAGCATTCTTTGTTCGTAGCACAACAATGAAGCTGGAGTCAGATCAATCCACAAGCAAGTCCATACCATCATCCGTAAATGATGTGTCCATCACCGAAATCTACCCTCGTTAGTACAAGAAACTAGTCTCCAAAGGATACAAAACATGTACAAAAATTGATCTCGAAACATATCCAAGTTCACACAAGACATTATTAATAATAGATGTTATAAGAGTTCTGGTTACACTTTGTACTCATAATTATGATAATTATCGATCAACTTCAACAGAATAAAGCACCACAATTTTTAAAGAAACCAAAACGGCAGACAGTCTCAAAAAAATCAATAAATTGTCAGATTATGAATAACATTATAGCTATAGTCATTTCAACCTTTATCAGATGCCAAATCCACTGTCAATATAATAGGCAACAGTGCAGCACAAAATGCATTCTAAGGCTCAAAGAAGAACAACTACAGAATCAAAACAGGTACAATATTAATTACAGCAATAGAGAGTATCTATAACTCGAGACTTGCCTTACAGCTTCTATATATTCTCGAAATTCATCGAGGGGTCCAGCTGAGTAAATGAAAAGTTATTCGTTGAAAATGGAACAAAATGCAGGTTGCTAGTGTGAATGTAAAATGCAGGTTTTGATGGCAGTGGAAGAGACAGGGAGCTGCTGGTAAGCATGATAACAACTGAAGCCATGGTCGGTCTACTTGCTACATTTTCTTGAACGCACAATAATCCGATATGGATACATCTCACTATGTCACTACTGGAACCAACACTCAATGTTGGATCTATCAAATTCAAAGATGTCCCTGCCTCCCAGTTTTTCCATGCCTGCAAACACATTAATACTTGTCACATATGACATTAACATTTTCCTTTAAAAATATTTAAGAAGATTATTACTCACATATGTTAGAAGGTCCTCTGCCTCATCTTGAATAGGAAAACAACTGTTCTTCTGACCACTGATGATTTCCAAGAGTAACACACCAAAGCTGAAAACATCTGACTTGATCGAGAATTGCCTATGCTTTACATACTCTGGAGCCATATAACCACTGAAAATTATCATTAATAGACATCTTAGGATTCATTCTTGTGTTATTTCAGTGACAAAATTGCAATGTTTTCCACAATCTTAAGTTGATTCTTATGTATACTTACAAGGTCCCCACTATTCTATTTGTATTGCCTTGAATTTGATTCATTGCAAACAACTTAGCCATTCCAAAATCTGAAATTTTCGGATTCATGTCTGCATCTAAAAGAATATTGCTAGCCTTAAGATCACGGTGAATGATCCGTAATCTAGAATCTTCATGAAGGTAAAGGAGCCCTCGAGCTATGCCTCCAATGATTTTGTAACGTGTCTCCCAATCCAGTGGCGAATGCATGATTGGATCTACAAATTCAACCACGCCAATTGAACTAAAATAGGCTACAGAGCAAGCAAATGCATACACATTATAGGATTATAAACAATATTTTTATATTTTTTAATGAAGAACATGAATGCAGATGCAGAGTTCCAAACATACCAAATATGAAGTTATCAAGGCTTGAATTAGGCACAAATTCATAGACGAGAAGTTTTTCATTTCCTTCCAAGCAGAAGCCTAAAAGCTTAACCAAATTTCTATGTTGAAGCCTGGCAACTAACATGACCTCATTTTTAAACTCTGCTTCTCCTTGTCCTGAATTATTGGACAGCCTTTTCACTGCTATGTCTTGTCCATTTGAGAGCCTTCCCTGTAATACAAGAACAAAAGGACGAATTCAATGGACTCATTTTAACCGATTTTGGCTTGTTAATGCTTTAAATACCTTATAAACAGCACCAAATCCACCCTGTCCAAGCTTCCCATCAATGGAGAAGTCATTTGTCGCAACCTTGATAATGCTGAAATCGAATTGCAAGGCCTCCTCAGCATCAATTTCATCAGTATCTTATTAATTTTACGAAGTCAGAATATACCGATTGAATTAGTTAATAGCAGAGTTGTTACTATCAATCATAAATGAAGTGTAACAATGAAAAGAAATCAAATTGTTCATCAAAACAATCACCCTTACAATATCTGCTCTCCTGATTACTTCTGATCTGCTTTTGCTTCTGCTTTCTAAGAACGAAATAAGCTAAGGCAACAAGTACCACGAACATAATTACGGATACAACAACGATGATTACGACAGTTCCAGCAGCAATACCTCCACTGTCTGCATAAAACAGAACCATCAGTGCATACATACAATACAATGGGTCCTTCTCTAGTCGGGCTTGGCCTTGAAGTTTTTCCTACGGTCCCAAGAATTATCACAGTTAATATCAAATTACTCGGACCTGACTAGAGAATCCTTAGGACCGCACGAAAGACTTCAGGATCAGATTGACTAGAGAATTATTCACAATACAGCTATTTTATATTGAAATGGAATATGAGGGGTGACAACATCAACATACATACCTTTGGTTGTTGCAAGAGGAGTTGTGTCCTTATAAAAAGGATACAAGTCCCAACGAAGCATACAGTTAGGTGACTTAACACCTCCTCCTTGCTTCCCACGGCAACAATTCTGATACTCAGCCACGTACCGGCGTAAACAAAACATACAATCATTCTGGGACAAATCTGGGGTACACTGCATCAATGCATATATTGTCACGGTGCTTGTCAAATTTTCTTCTTGAGTTGCAAACTTAAGCCTAGAAGTCCCCATAGAAGCTTCTTTCGCGGTGCTTTCCATCAAACGATGCCATATCAGATCAAACTTTGTCAAATTGCATGTGATATTATCTACGTTATAGAATTTATTTACAGGTACATCCATCTCCAATTTTCCCACAAAAGATCGGTCTGCATACCGTACCATACATGGAGGAGTACCAGACCACATATATGCTGATTTTTGGTTTAGACACTTGATCATAATATCTTGTGATGAAGAATTGACACATGTGCTACAATCTTCAGCCGAAGCATCTCCTCTGCATAGTGCACAACCGTAAACTTTATCAGGGTCTTGACCAATGTTTGCGGTGTAGAAACCACCATTTTTGACTACATTAGAAGCAAGAGTTGAGAGGAGGAGATTGCGGTTTCTAGCATAGCTACTATTATTAGTTGTGAAGTTGCCAGTTTCATAACAATGTTGCCAACCAGCAGTGGTGAGACTGATGCTTTTGAGCATGTACAAAAGGAAAATTAGAAGCAAATTTGTGAAACTCATTTGAAGTACTATTATGCAACCTCATGTACGTGTTAGCTACTTTAAATTGTTTGAAGAAGAAGGAAGAAGAAGAACAACAAACTTGATTTTAATCCTAGTGTTGAATTTGATTGCTTGAGAATTTCTCTTTCTCACAATTATACCTGAGAAAATTCTGCAATATTTTTCAACAATTCTACAATATTTCAATATTGAGTCCAATGGTACGTCCAATGGTATTGTACCTAACCAGACAAAAAGTCAAGAACTAAGATGACCACCATGATGTGGTGAAAGTTCAGACCGACTGCTGTTGCAAGATTTTTAGTATTTTCCATCGTTGGGGCATTAACCAATCTAGTCTTCGGCTGCTACTTGGCAGGTCAAAGAAGCAAGATAACTATCAATAGTTTTCTGTGTTATGGAATGGTGGTTTAGTCAAGAGGTGACTGACCGAGTGGCGTGAGAAAGAGAAAATACGATGAATCTTTCTTCACGTGTAATAATATAGTTTTACGGCTTTTATTTGACTTTAAATTTTAAAAGGTTGTCCATGTGTAATAATATAATTGAACAAAAAATATTTAAACCAAATTGATTATAAGTTTTGTTTTACGCTTCACAATTTTATTTGTCCGTTCCATAGCTGATGTTGGTGAAATGGAAGATTTGGCCTCATTTGGGGTTTTATGGAAGAATGATACGACTTGAACCCACGACTTCATGGGTATAAGTGTGAGGGACATACCACTGAATCAACATCATCTTGTCAGCTATGTTTTGTTTATATATATTTTCCCCTTTTCGTAATACAATGAATCTTTCTTCCTTAGCAAGTCATGCTTAACAAATGACAATATAACTTTCAAAAATAAAAAATAAAAAATAATTCAAATGAAAGTATATATGCATCCTTCTATTCAGAGCCAGCGGAAGCACTAGGCAAACTAGGCAGTCGCCTAAGGGCTAAGCCCCCCAAAATATAAGGGCATCTTTTTTTTCTTTTTCTTTTTTTCTTTCTCATTTTACTTATAGATATGATAATATTAAATTAAACGGCCTCAAAATATCTAACCATGAAATATAACATCTCTTAAAGTTAAGTATAAAAATTCCTTTTTAATATATATTAACTTGTTATAAATTAAAGCTTAAAAGCAAGAACATATAATAAAACACTAATCAAGAGTGAGAATAGAGGGAGAAAGCACTTCAATCAATCTTATTAATTCTTATGGATGATGACATAATACGCCTATATATAGCCATATGGAGGATTATCTATACAATTGATATCTCTTAAATTACAAGATAATAACAAATAATTATCTAGGTGATGATAAGTTCATATTATCACAACACTCCCCCTTGGACGCACAACACCTTGATAAAACCCTCTAAGCTTCATGAAAATTGTATTGGATGTGCTTAAATACTACCTCATTAAAAACCTCAACAGGAAAACTCAATGGGACAAAACATGTTCAACATAAAAAGAATACAATGCACATATGACCAAAGTGAAGAATACTCCCCATGATCGAAAAAGAAAAGAAAAAAAAAAAAACTATGTTATGAGTCTTGTAGACTTGTAGTTGTTAAAGTCGACACATACCAATGCCGTATACCAACTTTCTTGGAGTGTAGAAGAATTTTGGTGATATATCTTATGCATTGTGCACCAACAAGATACACTACTTTTGGATAACATATCATTTCATCATTATCGTTAAGTCGGAATGGATCTTTCTTAAAATCTAAAGGTCAGACAACCATTGGGGTGTTAAAAGGATGAGACTTATCCATATTGAATATTTTCATAATCTTTTTAATGTAAGTTGATTGATGGACAAATATTCCATTTGATTTATGCTTGATCTCGAATCCAAGACAATATATTAATGTTATAACTTTCATCTCAAATTCTCATTTCAAATATTCATTAGTTTTAGACACTCTTCCAGAGTTCTATTTAATTTCATGTCATCAACATATATTGCTTCAATTGCAAATCCAGATTTCGATGTCTTTATGAAAACACGAGGCATATACGAATTTTAAGACAATAATACCACATTCTTTTGAAATGCTTTAAACCATATAAAAATCATTGTTAGTTTATCAAACATAAGTTACGAGAATTTGAATTATATACTTTTGGCATTTTGAATCCTTCAGGGATTATTCTCATCATAGATATTATTTATGCAACAAAATATTTGCATATGATCAATACTAGGTTTCCATAATAAACCTTTTGTTTTGAGATATAAGTTTTATCTCGTTATCTTAATTTTTGTACGAATAATCGTTTTAACAAAAACGTTTGACGTCTTCAAGTGTCTATACTACATATCCAAAACATTTCAAGTTCTTAAATGAATATAGCTGCCTTTTGGACAATATTTTTACATCGACATTCATCCACAATTTGTGGTTTAAGGTCCTCATATTTTCATAATATGCAGAGCAACAATATAGAAGATCTCAATTTTTATTTTACAGTACATATGTCTCCTCAAGGGCTATTGTAAACGTATTTTTACAGAAGGGAACTCTAATATTTATTTACTTTCGGTATATGTGCCTTTGCATAGGCAATTGAGATCTCTTTATTTTATGAGTCCCATAGGGGGAGATTACATTTCTTTATTTTGTACCTCTTCAAAAAAGTTTCTGTCTCTTCAAGGACATTTAGCTCTTCAGGAACCTTTGTTTAGATGATGAGAATTGCATATAGTTTGAGCATTATTTTTAACATGATCATGAAGTCAGGGAATAATAACTTTTAAACAAAAGTCACATTTCACACTTCTAGTGTGTAATGAATAATTTGTTTCTTGTCATTGGCATAAATTGTTCTTCTGGAATAATCATGAAGAGGTGACTGACCGAGTTATGTGAGAAAGAGAAAAGAATTTTTTATTTGACTTTAAATTTTAAACGGTTTTCCATGAGTAATAATATAATTGAACAAAAAAATTGTAAACCAAATCGATTAAGTTGTGTGCTACGTTTCACAATTTTATTGATCCGTTCCACAGCTGATGTTGGTGAAATAGACCCATGGAAGATTTTGTAAAAATTGACAAACGTAGCCAAATAAATTATGCAATGATTGTTTTTAAATTTGGTTCAAACATTTTACAATAATTTCTTTCAATCCCTAGCCAAAATTACACAAATACCCCTAACCACTTAATTTTTTTAATTTTTTTAAATATTCTTTTCTTCTTCTTCTCTTACGCAAAATATCTCCTATCTTCTTCTTTCATTCTTTCTCTTCTTCTTCCATGATCTAACTTGAACAATGATTTGAATTTGATATTTCAAAAAATATTTGCTCGGAAAACTCAGATCTTTAATTAAGCTTGGTTCCAGCTTTGAGTTGAAGATTTGAGGGAAGTTGTTTGGGGGGAAGTGTGTGGACAAAAACCTATGAGATTGCGGGTTCAAGTCATCCTCCTTAGAAGGAAACAAAAAAAATAATAATAATAATAATAAAATAAAAGTTTGTCACACTATTTCCTCGACAAATGCTTGATTGATTCTTTTCATTTTACATTTATTTTTATGATAGAGAAACAACAGCCCCAGTGCCCCAGTACTCTATAATAAGATCAGAGTTGGTGGGTCCCGAGACAAACAAATAAAGGAGTTGCACATTCACAAAATAATTGAAGTACTTTTATATAATAATTGAGACGAAGTTTTTTTTTTTTTTTCCTTGGACTTTTGATCGGTTGCTAGCAATTTCCAGTGATCGAATCAACATTTTGTGTAGAGCATAGATCATGGAAATTTTCCCAGAAACACTCAAGAAACTATGGAACTTGTGGGAGATTCGAAGCTTGCAAATCATCCTCATCCTATTTGGTTCTCGTAGAAAGATTAACAACCCACAAAGCTGGATCGGGATCCTCTTAAAAGTGATCATTTGGTGTGCATATATCTCAGCAGATTGGGTGGCAACAGTTGCATTGAGTGTCATGGCAAGTAAGGAGGCAAATTGTGAACATGTCACGTCCAAAGCCAGCGATTCGTTGCAGGCCTTTTGGGCACCGTTTCTCCTCTTGCACCTTGGTGGTCCGGACACTATCACAGCTTATTCGTTAGAAGATAATGAATTGTGGTTGAGGCATTTTCTTTGACTGGTCGTCCAAGTTGGTGTGGCATTTTATGTTTTCTTGACGTTTTGGAGCAGCAACGCCTTCACGTTCCTGGCCATTCCGGTGTTCATTACAGGAATTTGTCAAGTATGGAGAGAGGACTTGGGTACTATGGTCTTCGAGCAGTCAGCGTTTTAAGGATTCTTTACGTCTATCCTTAAAACGCTTATCTCTTCATTGTTGTATTGAATTATTCGAATACGAAACAGATTATAATAGTAACATTGTAATGAAAGAAGGCATTAATATAGAAGATCATAATCTCGTTCAAGCCTTTTATTCATACAAGAGTTTAGCATATATAATTGCAAACCAAATTTTCTATGATTACAGAAATTACAACTATATCATCATTAATGGAAAGTCAGCAGAAGATGCATTCAAACTGGTAGCAATTGAGCTAGGACTCATGTACGAATTGCTCTACACAAAGGCTGCTATTGTTTACTAGCGATTTGGAATTTGTCTTCGCTGCATCACCTTCATTTCCTCTGTCTCAGCTTTAGTCCTCTTCTCTGTCATCATTGACGTGCATTCCTCTGTATGTGGTTGCCTGACTTGTAAGAGTTTTTAACCAAATTACAGTATGAGAAGAATGAAAGCACTTGTGTTTACTCAGATAACATAAAGTTCAACTTCTTAGTTTATTGTGACTACATTTAACGTTTTGTTTTTTCAAACGAAAACACCCATTGTTTTGAATATTTCAAAGTCTTCATCTTCCCATTAAATTGATATTGTGACTTTTTCCATCTCTCAAAGTCTCATTTTTTTTTTTGACAAACTCCAAGTTTCAGCTGGGTCGTGGTGATTAATTTAATATAAAATTAATTAAAAATATATATGAGGTGAAAATCTCTGATATTGATTATTAATTAGGATGAAAAACTTGGGATTATAGTTTAAATATGGGAATGTGGCCATTTTGATACCAAAAGAATAAGAAGTTAACGGTGTTTGATGGAATAGGCATTGGTGTCACAAAGTTCGTCAAAAATGACCATTTTAATACAATTTTCCAATCCAATGGCTATTTGGATAGTGATTTGATGACACCAGGGTAATTATCCTTTTTATTTTATTTTATTATGATAGAGAAACAACAGCCCCAGTGCTCTATAATAAGATCAGAGTTGGTGGGTCCCGAGACAAACAAATAAAGGAGTTGCACATTCACAAAATAATTGAAGTACTTTTATATAATAATTGAGATGGAGAAATTTTATTTTTTATTTTTGGAAGTAATTTCACTAAAGTCCCTATTTTTTGGGGAAATATCACATATTTAAACGTTTTTGTCATATTAGCAACTTAAGTCCTTTGTTTTTTTCAGAATACATCACTTTATTTCATTTGACCAAAATACTAATGGTCAACTCTAACTATATATAAAAGTACAATTTTACCCTTGTCAAAATGATTTATTGAGTTTCAAAAATAAATAATATTTAAATGGTTTATAAAAATAATTAACATCAAAAAATTAATTTCTAAAAAAAATAAATATTTTTTTTATATATATAATTAATTATTTTGTACTTTTATATATATAAATAAATAATTATATATAGTTAATTTCTAAACTCAATAAATTATTTTGTACTTTTATATATATAGTTATAATTGACCATTAGTATTTTGGTTAAATGGACTAAAGTGATGTATTTTGGAAAAACAGGGGACTTAAGTTGCTAATAAGACAAAGATGTTTAAATATGTGACATTTCACCCAAAAGTAAGGACTTTAGTGAAATTACCAACAACATTCTGGTGTTGGTGTTGGTGTTGGTGTTTATTCGAGAGGGCAACAGACGTTGCCTCATCGTCGACAGACCATGAGAGTGCAACTATTAGAGTATCATCGAATAAAGATCCTATGTCTGTGTTCAAGAGGGCAACAGACCTTACCTTACGGTTGAGAGACGATGAGAATGGTTGGAATAAAAGATAGGATGTGATAAGTGAAGTATGGTTGGAAATGTTAGCATATGCTGCACAAAATTGTGATTGGAAAGAACATGCTCAACACTTTAGGAAAGGAGGAGAGCTACTCACCCATGTTAGTGCTCTTATGGTAAATTTTCGCCTTTATAAACAAGTAATGTAGAACTGCTAATTTTAATAGTGTTTTTGTTTCAATTCTGCTATATATTTATATCACAATGCTTTGAGAGCAGCTAAAATTGTATTTAAGTGTCCACTATGCTTTACCGAAGACGCTTCACAAACCCAAGGACTATTTTCAAAGAGTCGTTAGGGATCTCTTTCTCATATTTTTCATAATTTTCTTTCAGATAAAATTCACAACAATATGACCCTTCACAAGAAATTGGATCTGGATCCTCTTCTCGCCTTTTGTATCCTCATTTTTATAATTTATTGCCACGTATCTAATATAACAAATCAATGATGTAGATTATTTATATTAATGTTTATGTCATTATACTACAACAAGAAAGAATTAATCCATACCATTAATTTAGGTAAAGACACAAAATGTGAGGAGAGGATCCAAATCCAAAGAAATTAGAGTCTTCCTAGACCTAGTTAATGAAAAATGAGATTTAGACACTGCAACACTACTAATAAATATGAACCTAAGTGAGTAACAACGTTTATATTTTAGTATGAACATAGATGTATCATATCCAAGAATATTAGACCATCTCCAATGCATATTTCAATGCCAATGTCAAATTTGGCACAAAAAATAGTAAAATGTTATATTTGAGGCACATCATTTTAGCATTATACTTCAATGCAAAATTCTATTTGATATGCTATTTTTTTTATTTTATTTTATTATTTAAAATTATAAAAATTAACAAATACAACAAATGAATACATTGAATATTTTTTTTAGAATTGGTTTCAGTCTCAATTTTCCCTATCAAATTTGCTAAATTTTTATTATTTAAAAAAAAAAAAATTTTAAAAGTCAACAAATACAGCTGCATTTATTATTGTGCCAAATTTAGCATATATTGTACACTATGCCAAGTTTGACACAAAGTATAACATATGCCAAATTTAGAGCATCTCCAATACTATGCCAAATTGTTGTGCCAATGCTAAAATTTAGCATAGGGTGCAAAAACTATCCTCCAATGCAATACTAAATGATGTGCCAAATTTGGCATATGTTATATTGTGTGCCTCTTTAGCACACAATTTGACATATGATATATTGTGTGCCTCTTTGGCCCACAATATAGACATATGTCAAATTTAGTACAGCAATAAATGCTCTTTTTTTTTTAATTATAAAAATATCATTATATATATATATAGTCTTTCTATTATCAGTTCGCCCTGATATAAAATATATCAGGACGAAGAATGTGAACCACTAGATTGTATATATATATATATATATATATATATACAAATTTTCTATTGTCAGTTCGTCCTAATAATAAATATATCAGGATGAAGAATGTGGACCATTAGATTTACATACTTTGACTCAAAGTGTATGCACTTGTCAAAACTTCTCCATAATCTATGGTTCACATTCTTCGTCCTGATATATTTATTGTCATGACGAACTAATAATAGAAAGACTGTATATATATATACACTTTAAATATTTTAAATGAAATAATGAATGCATTAATGGAACTTTACATTGGAGCATTAAAAGAAATAATTAATGCATTAATGGTAAATGTTTACTTTTATAATTTTAATTAATAAAATAATAAAAATAGTATTTTAAATAGAATTGTGGATTTGAACATAATGCTAAATTGATGTGCCAAATAAAACATTTTACTGTTTTTTATGTCAAATTTAACATTGGCATTGATATATACATTAGAGAGGATCTTACCACAACTTTTTGCAATGTATTTGAGTATGTTTTTTTTTTTACTTTGTACTAAATTATAGCATTTGTACTAAATTATCGTATAGTATGAATAACCAATTAAATATAAATATATTTTATATCTTATAACATGATTTAAGTGATTAAGTGCATACACCCTTGGCATCGAAAATTTCTCCCGAAAATGATTAATATTTTATTAAATGAAAACAGTATTCAAAATGGTTTGTCACAATATTTCCTCGACAGCTGCTTGATTGATTGATTTGATTCGATTCTTTTCATTTTACATTACTTTTATAAAGTTTGTGTCAACTTATATCTTTGAAAGACACTTTAAAGAGTAAACAAGTAAATTTAGGACTAATTGCACAATGTCCCTGAGTTTAGGCATAATTGTATGTATATGGAATATTTACCAATAATTATACAAACATCCTCTGTAATTAGTTGACTTTGTTAAATCTAACCATTGACCATAATTTTAACCAAAAATGACTAAAGTGCCCCTAGTTACCTATTTTATAATTAATTATATATATACTTTTTTTTTTGACAATTTATATATACACTTAAAAAAAATAATTATATATATACTTAAAAAAATAATTATATATATATTTAAAAACATAATTACATATATACTTAAAAATAATAATTATATATAATACTTAATTTATTTATTTAAAAAAATGGATTATAAAAATGTAAAAAATGGATTAAAAATGGATTATAAAAATTGTTAAATAAATAAATTAAGTATTGTATATAATTATCATTTTAAGTATATATATAAATTGTCAAAAAAATTAAAGTATATATATAATTAATAATAAAATAGGTAACTAGGGGCACTTTGGTCATTTTTTGATTAAAACTATGGTCAATGGTTAGATTTAACGAAGTCAACTAATTACAGGGGATGTTTGTGCAATTATAGGTAAAAATTCCATATACATGCAATTATGTCTAAACTCAAGGGCGTTGGTGCAATTAGTCCGTAAATTTAAAACAAGAATTTATTCTAAATAAAACACAATAATTAAATCTTTTTGATAGAGAAACAACAGCCCCAGTGCACTATATGATAAGACAGACAAGTGTTGGGAATTGGGGGGTCCTGAGACAAACAGAATAAAGGAGTTGCTCATTAACAAAATAATTGAAGTACTTTTATATAATAATTGCGATGAAGAATCTTTTATTTTTTATTTTTTCTTGAACTTTTTATCAGTTGCTAGCAATGTCCAGTGATCGATCAACACTTTGTGTAGAACAGATATCATGGAAATTTTCCCAGAAACACTCAAGAAACTATGGAACTTGTGGGAGATTCGAAGCTTGCTTTTACTCAGCCTTTCCTTGCAAATCATCCTCATCCTATTTGGTTCTCGTAGAAAGATTAACAACCCACAAAGCTGGATCGGGATCCTTTTAAAAGTGATCATTTGGTGTGCATATATCTCAGCAGATTGGGTGGCAACAGTTGCATTGAGTGTCATGGCAAGTAAGGAGGCAAATTGTGAACATGTCACGTCCAAAGCCAGCGATTCGTTGCAGGCCTTTTGGGCACCGTTTCTCCTCTTGCACCTTGGTGGTCCGGACACTATCACAGCTTATTCGTTAGAAGATAATGAATTGTGGTTGAGGCATTTTCTTGGACTGATCGTCCAAGTTGGTGTGGCATTTTATGTTTTCTTGACGTTTTGGAGCAGTAACGCCCTCACGTTCCTGGCCATTCCGGTGTTCATTACAGGAATTGTCAAGTATGGAGAGAGGACTTGGGTATTATGGTCTTCGAGCAGTCAGCGTTTTAAGGATTCTTTACGTCTATCCTTAAAACGCTTATCTCTTCATCATTGTATTGAATTATTTGAATACGAAACAGATTATTATGGTAACATTGTAATGAAAGAAGGCATTAATATAGAAGATCATAATCTCGTTCAAGCCTTTTATTCATACAAGAGTTTAGCATATATAATTGCAAACCAAATTTTCTATGATTACAGAGATTACAACTATATCATCATTAATGGAAAGTCAGCAGAAGATGCATTCAAACTGGTAGCAATTGAGCTAGGACTCATGTACGATGTGCTCTACACGAAGGCTGCTATTGTTTACTCGCGATTTGGAATTTGTCTTCGCTGCATCACCTTCATTTCCTCTGTTTCAGCTTTAGTCCTCTTCTCTGTCATCATTGACGTGCATTCCTACCCGCTAATCGACATCATAGTAACTTATTTGCTGCTTGCTGGTGCTGTTCTTTTGGAGATTTATGCATTCGTCGTATTTTTTTCCTCAGACTGGACAAAGCTCTGGTTAGTCAAATTCAAAGTTGCACCACTGCCACACCATCGGATCTCAAAACCTCTAGTTGACAATTTCTTGAGGTTTACAAGTTGCTTACATTCATGTTTGACCAATAAGAAGAGGTGGTCAAACTCCATTGGTCAATACAATCTAATGGATTCTGTCCTCAAAGAAAGGCAAGGCACATACCTTGGACTTGAGAATTTATTTTGCACAAGCAAATTGTTCGAGAAACATCAATACTTGACATGGCAAAATGTAAATATTAGTTTGCAAGAAACGATCTTCAAGTATCTAAAAGAGATAGCCGATGAACTGCATAAAAACGAAAAAGAAATAGATGACTTCTATTTTCGGCAGTCACGTAATGAAAAATCGTCCAAGAAAGGTGAGCATGCCCTTAAAGATTATACGTTTGGTGATCTTTTAGTTGCTGAAGAATATGATGCCAGAATTATTATGTGGCACATTGTTACCGATGAATGCTACAAAATTGATCTCCATCATGTCCATGGTGAAACTAATAAACTCCATCAGAATTGCAAAATTAGCAAATGGCTGTCAGATTATATGTTGTATCTGTTGCTTTTTTGTCCATCCATGTTGCCCAAAGGGATCGGTGAGATAAGGTATGAACGTACTTGTATCGATGCAACTTTTAAACTAAAATCATATAAAAATCAGGAGGGGATGTTCGAGAGGGCAACAGACGTTGCCTCATCGTCGACAGACCATGAGAGTGCAACTGTTAGAGTATCATCAAATGAAGATACTAGGTCGGTGTTCAAGAAGGCAACGGACCTGACCTTACGATTGAGAGACGATGAGAATGGTTGGAATAAAAGATGGGATGTGATAAGTGAAGTATGGTTGGAAATGTTAGCATACGCGGCACAAAATTGTGATTGGAAAGAACATGCTCAACACCTTAGGAAAGGAGGAGAGCTACTCACCCATGTCAGTGTCCTTATGATAAATTTTCGCCTTTATAAACAAGTAATGTAGAACTTCTAATTTTAATAGTGTTTTTGTTTCAATTCTGCTATATATTTATATCACAATGCTTTGAGAGCAGCTAATTAAAATTGTATTCGAGTGTCCAATATGCTTTTATTGTGCATTAAAGATGTGATTTAATCTTCAAAAGTGTCTAATTTCAACTGTCTACAACTTATAAAGAGTTGTGGGTGCTGCCCCAAGTACTCTTAATTTCTTGGAAGGACCATAGCTTATACACTTCCTTTAATGTTCTTGTGGTCTGAAATGGATTCAATAATTTCAAAGGGGAACAAGGTAAATATTTTAATTTACCTCATTGGTGTACTTGAGGCCAGCTTCAATAAGCAAGGTTGTCAGGAAATCTTCAGAGAAATAAAATAAGCACCGGAATAATATAGATGAAAATTAAAACATGCCGCGGCTCCTCACTTCTGGCTCTGGCCGTCTTCTCTCATCTCTGCTATCCTTTCGTTGCGGTCAATACATCACGTCTTCCGCTGCCATCGATTCAATCTCTCTGTGTCTGCATACATGTGAGTTTCTTTGTCTTCTCTCTGTTTATTTGTGTGTTTTGGGGTTGCTTATGAGTCTTTGTTGATGATTTTGGTCATGTTTTGCAAGTGGTGGTCTAAATTATCTGTGATTATCGGTTTCCTGATCTGGGGGTGGCGATTCTTGTTTTAGTATAATTTATTTTTGTACTTAGAGATTGTTGAAATAATATAGCTTTATAATTCTTACTAGACGAACTATGACACTTGAATTTGCTGATATGCATCCATGTGGTACAATTGATGTAGTCCATTTTATCCCCAAAAGCAGATACACATCATTTATTATGTCCATGAAACTCATATTTTTATGTCATTCTCTGAAGAGATGGACATTTTCTATCCATCTTGTTACAGTTTTTGAAGAAAATATATGACACATCTGACTAGTGCCTTCCCTCTTGAGAATTTTGGATTCTCTTCCCAAATTGTTTCTGATACATTGAATTTTGAAATTCAAACCAGTCTACAGGAAGTGCATCTAGTACAATATTGACCAGGGCTGCTTTCCTGTTGAGAAACTCAGGTTAGTACTTGTGTCTAATTTATAGAGAAGCTTCTCGCCTCGGACTTGAAATCCTCTGTTTCTAGTCTTCTTTAAACATAACAATAATTATTGTTAGAAGGTTTCGGTTGAAGTAACACTAGTACGTAGTATAAATAAGTAAATGCTAGCTTTAACCTCTCGTGATGGCTTTTTATTTTAAAGATAAAACCATATGACCCAATTGGCCAAAGTGGTACGTACTCAAAGCAAAATTTTGGTGTCAACAGTGGGAATCATAGAATTCAAGAGCTACTTATTAACAGCATCATGTACTATTTGATGAAAGGGCTAAGTTTTGGCTATTTCTATATATAATTGGTTAAACTGTAATTTAATGGTTCCTGATACTGTAGTAATTTGGGACCAGCCATGGCTTCACGCATGTACATATGCTATAATCAGTTTAATTGGTCAATATTTTCTATTATTAAACAAAATCAATATTAAGTCTACTAATTTTTCCAGCTAGCAAGTGTTTTTCTTCGACAACCTCACTTGTAGGAGAGGGTTTAACAAATTTTAAGAAGGATTATATATATGTATCAAAGTTTAGAATATCTTTCTAGCAGATTTTAGAATTCAAAACAACTTAAAAATGAATTTTAAAACTATTCGCATTTACTTGAATTTAGATTATAAGTTAGGAGACTGTTAATTAACTTTAAAATAATTGCTTCATTTTTTTTTTTTTTTTTTTTTTCTAGAAACATAAATCATGATTAATTATACGTTAATTTTAATAAATAAAATGATTTAGGTAAAATTTTCACATGTACCATATAAATGCAATATTCAAGCAAGACATGGAATCATATAATTAATTAAAATAATATTTAACGACTCACACATCTCATCATTTTAGCATAATTTCTTTTATCTAAACCTCCATAAGTGTTGTTTTTTTTTTTAATATATATATATTTTTTATTATTTTAATTTATTCATTGAGTCTTTGTTTTGTATACTCTTTTGTTGGTTTTATTTTTTTCAAAATATCTTTTATTGATTACGAATTTTGTAAGTTACAAATTTCATTATTAAGAATTTTTTTTTCTTTAGCTATTTCTTGTGATTTGTTTCTAGGATTGTTTCTGGTTAATTTTTTCATAGTTAGTGTAAATATACATTTAATGAATATATATATATATGTATTTACATACCAACTGTTCGATAAAATTACTCAAGCAAAGACACAAAACTAGGAAATCTGCTGGGTTGAAAATAGTTCTTCTAAATAATATCTCTATATTCAACATCAAGCAAGTCTAGCTCTTGCAAAATTGTAAGCAAAATTGATATGGTGGGTAATTTTCTAAATAAATAATCTAGTGAGCAGTAATTAAGTTGAGTAATTTGCTGTTGTCTACAGATTCAGCTACTTGTAAAAAATGGTAGTGCTGATCACAAATCAAAACCAACAAGTAGACATTAATATATTCAATTTATCAAGTATATGTTTTTGTCTTTAAGCCTGAAAATGGAGATCCAATTACAACTGTTGTCAAGTTCGATATTTTCTAGTCCAAGCTTGATGTTATATACTTTGTTTTTGCCTATATGTTTGTTTCACTTTGCCTATATGTTTGTGTAGAATAATCATCATAATTTTCAATGGCTTGTAAAATTCTTTTGAATAATTCAACATTCATTGGAAATCGACGATGAAAATGCTTGGTTGTATACTTTGAGTGCTCACCTATGAAATAATCATTAATAATTAAATCATGACACTTCTTCCTATCACGACGAATATAACGTTTACCAAGTGTTAAGCCACCATGCTGATGCTTTTTACCAATCAACATCGATGAAATTATTAAAGGAACATGAATTGCTGGGATTTGAACCACATTATGAGTCATCTTAGTACATATTAAACTATCCTCTTCCAATGGTTTATCTAATAATTGTTTGGTCATCGAAAGTGAATCATTGCTTGATGGCAAACTATTAGAGTCAGATTCAAAACTCGATGATGAAATTGGTTTATAATCACACCTATAAAAAGAAAAGAAAAGAGATGAAATATATATATATATATATATATAGGGGTGAATTCAAAAAGAGCCAAAAAATTTATGAACTTATTGTTTTTAGCCACAAGTTTATTTTTTATTGTTTTCGTCACATTTTACCACTTTTGGACAGAAATACCCTTAAAATTTGAAATTTGAAAAAAAAAAAAAAAAAAAAAAAAAAAAACTAACAGGGTGGAACCCACCCATCAATAACTATTGTTAGGGTGGAACCAACCCATCAGTAAAACCAAATGAGCAAAAGTAAAAAAACGAAGAGAGAGAAGGGAAGAGAGAGAGAGAGAGATCGCTGACTTCAGATCGCCGTCCGTCGTCGAGAGAGAGATCGCCGTCCCAGCCGGTCGCCGTCGGTGCTGCTCGCCGTCGTGTCGCACCTCAGCCTCCGTTCGTCGCTACCCTCGCCGTCGTGTCGCACCTTAGCCTCCGTTCGCCGTCGGTGCTGCCAGTGTATCCCCCTCCGCCGACTGACCCGCTAACCCGCCAAATCTTGCGCTGGTTAGTCCAGGTTCTGTGCACTGTGTGATGGGGTTTCATTATTGTTAATTTTTTTTTAATTGTTTTTGTTGTGTTGTTCTCTCTTTAACGGAGTAAAAATTGCATTGGGTACTGATCAATATTTAAGTGTATATTTAGTAATTAAGTCTTTTATTATGGCAATAACCAGCTGAGATCAAGAATTAACATCTGATCTTATATTATATATAAAACCATAATTGAAGACGGAGTGAAGACTGAAGATGTGTATATATATATATATATATATATAGAATCCCAGATGTTGTTTAAGGTTTTCTAACCAAAACAGTAGAGATATGATTCTCAAGATATATGTCCCCCAGATGCTTAATTTTAAGGTATAGCTAGTGATTGGGGGACTAATTTCAAACTATATATAAAAGCACTTCTTGAAAAGAATTGCTTTTCCAATAATCATGCAATTAACTTTTATATATCTAATTAGAACTTATTTGGAATTTCATGTCAGGTTTGTGCTGCACAATGTATATATATTTGTAGTACTGTTTCTTCTATATAGATCCCTACATTTCATTTAAAGACTTTTAATTAGATCCTTTATTGATCGATGTAAGTTCAGCATGAATTTGGATTAATTAAATTTATGATATTAATTAGTTAATAAGTCACTGTCAAAACTGAACTTTATCAAATTCTACCCTAAATTTCGTTAACTTTCTTTTAGGCTGTTAACATTTTTTGTACGTAGTTAAATTTTTTTTGTATTTGAGAATAATCTTTAATTATATCAATATTATTATTATTTAATGATATTGCTTCCAAATACTAATTTGAATGTACTGCAATTTAATTTTTTCCTTGCAAGGACTTTACTTTTGACAATTTCACCTCACTTGTTTTGTCGTCATCACTAGGTTTGACCACATGAGTTCCAAGTTACAATGTTTTAGTTTAAGATAGTGACAATCGGATACCATGGTAGAATCTCATGAAATTTTATTGTCAAATTACTAGCAAATTAACACCAAAATCTCATATAGTAAGTTGTAATTATTGTTAGTAAGTTTGTTAATTGCTCAATGAAGACGTTAATTTATGCAAGCATGTATTGTGACTCTGCCATCTGCTGCATGTGATGGGGTTGGAGAGGTCCTTGGCAGGGCGGGACGAGGAGGGTATCCTCCACTATGAACTTGCCTAATTACCACCCTTGTGCTAGGGGGAACATTTTTTTTTTTAAATTTGACATTGGGTGCTATGCACGGACTTCTTTGTAAGGATTTATTAAACATTTATTGTTAGATTCAATTGATATAAACTTGTACGTATGGTCCTAATATAAGTATAATTTGTAGGCAAAGTTATGGACGGAATGGAAGAAATTCCAACCGTCAGAGGATGCACCGTTGACATGTGAATATGATGCATTATCATATTAATGTTCGGATGATTGGATGTTGTATGCTTCCGGTGACAAGCCGGGGTGGGGAAAATGTTGGACGTCCGTTCGATATGTAAGTACACTAAGCATTACTCATTTTGAAAAAGCAAGTGCACTAAACGTTACTAATGTTTTCTGCTCATTTCTTGCAGCTGTTAGTCCCGTGTGCGGTTGGAAATCCGGATGGACATTGGATTTTATGTCAGGTTGATTTGCAATCATAAAAAGTTGGCATTTATGATCCATTACACAAGAAAACGAAGGTTACCAACCGTCGGAAGCAAATCCTCCCACTTTTACATTTCATTCCGGCCATTTTACAATGTTCCGGATATTTTCAACAAAAAGGTATACAACCTAAAGGGAACATGTTGAGCGTTATACACTCTATTCCGAGCAAGCTACCAGCACAGATGGACGATAATAGTTGTGGTATCTTCATATGTCGATACGCAGATATGTTGATGCGTCATACTTGTTTTTGGGGATGGGGAACCAAAAACGTCCCCAAGCTTAGGGAGGAGATGGCACTAGGCATTTTTGCAAATAGTGTACCGGCAGAATGATAGCTCTTTTGGTGCTTCATCTTTGTTTTTTAAGTTTATAAATCGTCATGTACATGGAATGATTATAACAAACAACTGGAATTTATGATGTTCTATACTTTTTGAAGCTTAGTCTACTGGCATGTAAATTCAGAACTGCCATGTAACTTTAGAATTGTGTTGACATGTAACTTCCAAGTAGGGAAACAAGAATATCCTAGCATGTAACTTATAATTTCACTGGCATCTAACTTCAAAACCAACTGGCATGTAACTTGTTCAGGTGCTAGCATGTAAAAATACTGTTTTGTTTAGTTTTCAACTAAGGCCCCGTTTGATTTTTTGTCTGAAGACTGAACAGTGCTGAATGTTACTGAAGACTGAAAAGTGACTGAAAACTGAAAACTGAAAAACATGTTTGTTTTTTTTCACTGAAAACTGAATATAAGTGATAAGTTGTTTGTTTTTTAAAGTTATAAATATCTGAAAATAAATATTTTTACATCTATACCCTTCTAACTATTATTTGTTATATATTTGCAGTTTAATATATTAAGGACAACTCTAGCATGTAAATTAATTATAAAATAAATTTATTTAGTTAAAAATAATATTTTAAATTTATATTATTCTGGATTGGTTGGTTTATGGATAGGTTGGTTTTTTTTTTTTTTTTTTTTGGTTCTAAATTGAATATCATTATCAATGAATAACAACATGATTAATTTCTCATTGTAATACTAATAATATAATTCACTCAAAAACTCATATAAAAATAAGTAAAATATTGCATCAGTGAAATTATATATAACAACGCCTATATAACAATGCCTAATTTGAGAATTCCGATGGTCCTATAATTTGCATCAAAAAGGAAAAAGCCTACATCGAGAATTCCGATGCTGTATATTAGAAAACATGGAGTCCTAAGAACTTGATGCAATCTTAAATTTGAGAACATACCAGCAAAATATATATATATATATCAACGCAAACAAATAAAATAACAACATAACAACTGCCACTAGATAAATTAAAACAAATATCATGTCAGATAAACAAATATCAGAAAATATATATATATATATATATATATATATATATATATATATAAATACAATTAGGTCTTTAACAGAAGACAAAATTGGAAATAGATTAAATTAGTGAGGATAGTTTTGGAAGTAAAACTTTGTATTAAATTCTCCTAGATTTGTGTTAAGTGAAAAGTGAAAAATTTTCACTTTTCAAAACAAGTGGTTTTAGGTGCTCATTAAGTGATTTTACCACTTAAAAAATCAAATAAAATAACTGAATGAAACACATTAAGTGTCATTCAGTGTTAAGTGGAAAAATCAAACAGAGCCTAAGTCTTTTAAACATAATACATCATAAATAACTATTCAACAGACCTTGGCATGTAACAATAATTGAATTTGATAATTTAAGTGAGTGTCTTCCAAGTAGGGAAGCTTAGTATCCTGGCATCTAACTTCAAAACCAACTGGCATGTAACTTGTTTAGGTGCTGGCATGTAAAAATACTGTTTTGTTTAGTTTTCAACTAAGTCTTTTAAAAATGATACATCATAAATAACTATTCAACAGACCCTGGCATGTAACAATAATAGAATTTGATCATTTAAGTGGGTGTCTTCCAAGTAGGGAAGCTTAGTATCCTGGCATGTAACTTATAATTACACTGGCATCTAACTTCTAATTACACTGGCATGTAACTTGTTCAGGTTCTGGCATGTAAAAATACTGGAATTTGATCTCAGAAATAAATGAATTCATAACTGTTATGTAACTTCAAAACGTCTGCAATACGAAATATAGTATTCAGTATTTCACCAATACATTTAAGAATTAAAACATCAATGCTAATATCTAAGTTGTACCACTAACTTCCGGTGTCAATGGACATTTTTGTGAATTGTGGCCTTCTTCTCCACATTTCCTGCACCTGTACGGTCTACGTGGTCGCTTCGATGTTGCAGATGTTGCAGCCGTTGCAGATGTTGCAGATGGTACAGGAATTTGACATGGTTGTGCATTCCGACAATTTTGTCGGTTGTGACCGGATTTACCACAAATCGTGCAATTTCTTGTCTTTCCATTTCTATATTCCCCGGTAGATTTAAATCTCTTCTTTTTTGGCCTTCCAGCTTGCGCACGAAAAGGAGGCGGATTAACAACCCTTGATCTCACATTTTCAGGAATATTCCATTCACTAGGATGGCCCACAGGGATGATGTTCCGGGAATATGCTTCAACCCAACTAGTAGTTTTGTAGCAACCCCCACAAAAATCTACAAAAGGCTTCTTCGCGAACCTACGAAATTAAAGTGTATGAGTAATTAAATGAATCACAATTGGTAAGAAGGTAAGATACAATGGAACAAGAGGATAATAACCTTATTGCGGCTAATGCGTGGCGACATGGCAGTTTATCAACTTGAAATTTCATACAACTACAAGTCTTTTAACTAACCAGCATGTAACTTTAAAATAAACTGACATGTAAAGTTTTAAATAACCAGCATGTAAAGTTATAACTAACCAGCATGTAACTTTAAAATGAACTGACATGTAATAAAAGAATAACTGATGACATGTAACGTAACTTATAAAATAAACTTGCATGTAAAGTCTACATCTAAAGTCTACAACAACTGGCATGTAACTTTAAAACAAACGGGCATGTAACTTTAAAACAAACGGGCATGTAAATTTAAAACACAAACAGGCATGTAACTTCGGTACAGAAAATTACAAAATCTGGGTTTCACTAAATATGGAAAATACTCTCTTTTTTTCATATCAAACATTATGATATTTGTAAAAAACAACTGGGAAAGGGATACAAACCTTTTCGAAGGTCGTTCGGCTCCGGATCTATCTCGGTTTCGATGGAAGAAACGGAATGGGGTGGAAGAGACGAGTTGGAGATCGAGGAAATGAAGAGAATGGCGTGGAAGAGAGGACTTCGCCGGAAAAGAGAGAGGAGTTCGCCGGAAAAGAGAGAAGAGTGAGAGATAAAGAGAGAGAGAGAGAGGAGTGAGAGATAGATAGAGAGAGAGAGAGAGAGAGAGAGAGAGAGGAGTGAGATTCTGATTTTGAGATACAGAGGGGGGGAATTTTTGGGAGGGAAAATGTTTGCCAAGTAAAACAAAAGTGTGGGCAATTTTGGCAATTCAAGGCTAAAGATGATGAAAACAATAAAAAATAAATTTTTGGCTGAAAACAATCACTCCATAAATTTTTTGGTTGTTTCTTGCAATTTCCTCATATATATATATATATATATATATATATATATATATGTGTGTGTGTTGGAAATTTTGTGATGAACACACATTGTGAGAGCACTATTTGGGTATGATTGATTCCATGAAAATTGAAGATCAAAGTATATTCGAATTCTCCTATGAGAGAGCTTCGAAATGGTATACTCAAACTCACAAAATGATTAATGGGTGAATGAGAAATTGAGTCTCAAGATGAGCCCATAGTGTAGGGAAAAATTGTGCATCCCACATTGGCTAGGGAAAACACTTATATGTGGTATATAAGTGATTGTGTGATAGTAGTTTATCTCTCTCTCTCTCGGGCGCGCGCGTAGGGGGGTGCAAATCATGTACCTCGAACCTTCGGTTACACGACTCGTGTGTGGGCGCATCCTGCGTACATGAATGCCGCACCGATTGGACCGTGAAAGTACAACCAACTTTTTGCTACTTCCCTAAGTCAGACGTTTTTAAATGATAAGGAAAGTATTAAATTTTTTTTGGATTCTGATACTTACTTGATCACTAAGAAAACATAATCAATGTTTAATTAAGAATAGATCTCTTTAGAGATTATTCCTTAATTAATTTCCTTTATCATTAAAAACAAGTTATTTCCATATCAATCCAATTGAACCCTACTGATTAGGTTTTCTATTAAAAAAACCCTAGTCTATTCCTTATTAAACACATTCTGAAATTCACGAAATTACAGAGCAGCCTATTCTCTTTTCTTGTTCTTCCCTTTCTATGCTTGGTGAGTTCGAACTTAATTTGAGTTCGTTGAGAGTGGTTTGTGCTTCACACTTTCGCTGTTAAATCGTTGTATCCTGGGAGACAATCGCTATATATACACATACAGTGTTATACAACAAAATTGTCTAAGGACACATAGTGAAACACATGCCTCGATTTTCTTAATCTGATTTCTAACGTGTTGTTTTGGTGGTTTTTCACTTATTGTTTTTCTCCAAATTCGAATCAGATTGTTTTTGAATTTATAAACAACACATAAAATCTTGATGATGATTATTATTGATTTGTTGCACCGATTCTATATTCATATATATTAAATCTACAATGAAAACAACTATATATATATATATATATAATATTGTATACGTGGATAAAAATAAAAATAAAGGTAAATTGTGTATGAATGATGTTGATGAACAAAAATTAATACGTCAAAATTAATACAACAAAACTTTGCTTTGATTTATTGGCTTACATAATGTTTTTTTTTTTTTTTTTTTTTTTTTTTTTTTAATTAATGGGGCGAAGTTATGCGGCAAAGTTTTTTTTTTACGCAAATCATGTCTATTATACATTTATTGACAGTTTTTCTAAACGTCAAGGATGCTAATGTCAAGAATTCTTGATAGTTTTTACACCGCCGCCGCCGTCCGGCAACCACTGCTAGCCCACTTCTGATAATAATGACAATAGGAATCGAACTTGAAACCTCAAGTCAAAATTAAAGTTGTAAACATTTACCACTTGACTACAAGATTTGATTTATTAATAATTGAAAAATATTTATATATAACCTATATGAGTTGTTAGAAATATATATATATATAATAATAATAATAATAATAAATAATAAATAATAAAAAAACTTGTTAGACAAATTTAAATTTATTCAACTAATCAAAATTCTAATTTCTACAACAGACATATATTAATAAATATTTATTGAAACTTTTAATAAAATTATATTTTTTAAAACATATATAGTCGAGTTATTGGTCTATACACTACGGTCACGTTTGGTTACATGGTGGAATAGTAATTGGAATGGTAATAGAAATGAGAATGAGAATGGAAAGGAAAGGAAAACTAAGTTTTTTGTTTGTTTGGAACTTTAGAATTAGTCTCTAAATCAGTATTATTTTGTTTGGTTAACAACGGAATAGAATTGTATTTTGACCAAAATACCCCTAATTATAAAACATTCATAATTTGAAGAATTAACGGGTTCGGGTTGGTAATCAAGATCAATTTGTTTGACCCGTTTAAATAAACGGAGTCAAGTCGGAGGATCTGGATCCTCTCCTCTCCTTGAGTGTCCTCACTTTCATAATCTATTGTCACGTGTCTAATATTGCAAATAAATGGTCTAGATTATTTCTATTATTTTTATGTCCTTACACTACAAAAAGATAGAATTAATTCAGACCATTGATTTGGATGGAGTGACATCGTTAAGAAACTCATTGTAAAACAACAAACTCAATGGTCTACCTAGACTTTATTGTTCAGACTTTTACCCAAAACTTACAGAAACACTAATTATATTTTGTTCGATACGTCCAACACGCAGAGAAAATTAAGCTAAGAAAAGGTTGCAGGTATATGATGGATGGATTATTGTGTGTACTTGCCATTTTTTCAAATTTCAAAAGTAATTCACAACCGTCTATTCTGTTGATCGAAATGTTAGTGAGCCATCATAAAGTAGAATTGAACCATTCAATCCATCCTCAGTGATATTACAGTGATCACTACAATCACATGTAGCAGTCTTGTGTTCAGATTAACTTTTGCAATAGTACTAATATCATCGGTCAATGCAATTATGAGTCGTCCCCAGAGGCATAGCTCAGCTGGTAGATGGACGAGCTTGGGGCTTGGGAAAATGACTCCCAAGTCAATGGCTCGAATCCTACCAATGGTAAAAACTTAAAAAAAAAAAAATACCTGATCTAGATAAGTGGATAGATAGTGTCAAAAAAAATTGCAACTATGAATCATTATGCAGTTATGAGTTAATATGTATCACACTAGCAATAGTGTAGACCGATTGAAAACTATGAATTTCAATTTTGTGAGTAAGATTTGTACATTAGAGGCCTTTTGGGTGGAGTCCCAAAAGGCCTCTATTGGTATAATGCATTTTGGCTAAAGTCCCAAAAGTAAATCCGTACGGGTTTAGGTCCAAAACGAACAATGTCATACCAATGCGGAAAATGTGGTTCCATACTTATAACATAATATATTAGATATATAAACATGAGTGTTTTTTTATTAAACTTTTGTATTTATACATGAACACATATTAAGGTGACCTATTTATATTATATTCATATTTATACCATATTGTTATTAGATAAATATCCTTGAAATAAACTTTTTTTTTTTTTTTAATTTAGTTTGATTATTTATTGTTTTAACAATTTTTTAATGTACTGTTCATAAATTTTACATTAATATTCGTTGATATCGATATTTCAATTGACATTTCCACTAAATTGTAGTACCCATATATCCGTCAATTATTAAAATAATATTATTTGTTAAAATTTAGTTGAAGAATGAAATCATATAAAAATAATTTATTGAATAAAGTAAAAAATAATAATGAAAATATAAATTATTCATCACATTATTTTTAATCTAATCCCAGATCATTCCAAATTAGATTGGACTATTTTAGTTATATCTCATGTTACACCAAATAATAGAGAGTGTTATATTTATCCAATCCAATCCCATAAAATAGTCTAATTCAATCATACGTATCAAACGAGGCATAGATGTGTTGGTTCCCTCCTATCACGATTCCTCATTGGCCTCTTGATTCTCAAGTAATAGTACGTAGCTATTGCTCTCCTCTCCTTGTCCCTTTTTCGACTTAAAGACATTAGGTCCCACACGGTTGTTTTGGTGGTGGTGGTGGTAGTGCAACCAGAGGTTGTCTACGTATTCAATGCTCAAGTACGCCATAAACACTAAAATTTATCGTACAGACTTTTACCTTGAATTTACAGAAAGACTAATTTTATCCAACACGCCATGAAAAGGTTGCATTATTGATTTATTGTGTGTGTAAGGATTCCCGTTTTGTTGATTGGCTTATTTCGTGGGCAAACCACAAGTTGGGGTTTGGTTGTAAGGGTAGTCTAGGTGATTAGTTGAAGATCAAGACCCTTTCCAAGACCTCAAAAGGACAAGCACCAAAGGTATATATCTAGTGCTTACATTGTCTTGAAGAGATATAGTTGCACACACACACAACATGCATAACTTTTATTCTTGAATGTTGTGTTTATATTTTGTGTGCATTGTGCTTTATTGATTTATTTAATATCTCTTCTTGCATTTAATTGATTGCATCTTGTTCTATGAAATGCCATGACATGATAGGCATTATGATGCATTCAATACCCACACTTGCACTTCATGATTAGTCTTAAGTGTGGTGTAATTCGTTTCCATTTGTGTGATCGGAAATGTCCGCGCTTGCACGATGGTGTGCTTGTCTTAGCGCGATGGTTGACCACTTGAGAAGATCTCATTCTTCTCTTAGATAAGTGGTAGCTTTAGTTTGGTTGGGTTGATTGGAGTAAGGTGTCTAGTTTCGAAAGATTGGATTTCAATGTTTTAAGTGTTTTCAAAACTGACCTTTGCATGGTTGTGTGACCATAGCTTTTTACACAAAGCTTCAAAATGAGTTTTGAAAATTTCTGTACAAACTAGACACCCATACCTTTCCAACGGTATATTATTCGTAATATTTCATGACCGTTTGGATTGGTTTTGAAATTTCCAAAGTGACCACTAAAACAGGGCATCACAGCTGTTATCCGAATCTGACCTTTGGTCACTCAAATGACCATAACTTTTTCTACAGTTATCCAAATCATGTTTTGTTAATTTGAGTAGAAAGTAGACTTCCATACCTTTCCAACGGTATATTATATGAAAGGTTTTGATATCGTTTGGTCATGTTTTGAGTCGCTTGAAAATCAAGTTTTGTGCTGTGACGCCCGCCGCGGTTTCAGTGCCGCGGTTTTTTCAACCGCGGCAGTCGAGCCACAGAGCAACCACGATAGTGTGATTCAGGGGCAAAATTGTCTTTTCACTTGCCCTATTCTTGATGTCTATAAATATCACACTTTCTCATTATCTGAACAAGTTCTTGACTCTTAAGAACCCTAAACTTCAAAGTTAGATTTTGAGAGAAAATCAAATCAAGAATTCACCTTTAACCACTCAAATCAAACCCCTTTTGCATCAAATTTCATATTGCATCTCCTATGTCTATATAGAGTGCATCCATGTATGGGTTTGCATCATCACAACTTGCTTGGTAAGATTTTGATTAATTTCATCTTATTTTAGTATTTTAAATACCAAGCCATCTCTTTTAAATTACTTGTATGTTTTAGATCATATGCTAAATACAAGAAAAGAGATTATTTGTGATGTATTGATTGAGTGTTGTTTGTGATAGGTTTGTATCTAGGATTGGTTATCCTTTACTTAGCTAAAGTTATATGCCATGTCATATAGCTACATGTGATATCTAGGATTGATTATATTGTCATCTTATAATCCTAGGTAAGCATTTAGAGTACCCTAGCTCTTATTGCAATATTTAGATATCATTGCATATTCACATAGGGTTGTTTGATCTCTTAGGAGATTGTAAGTCTTGTGTGATAGACCGGGATTAGGTTGGACACCGGGATTAGGTTGGACACCGGGATTAGGTGGTCACATGAGCAAATTGGACTAGGTCAACTTTTACAGGCCTGCGGGTAGTGGTAGCAGGATATTGGCCGGGATTAGGCCGTCAAACCTGGATTAGGTTGTATACGTTATCACAATTAGTGGATTCGAGGTTCGAGTGTGGCGTACTTACCAGCCCGTGGTTTTTCCCGTGAGGGTTTCCACTTAAAAATCAAGTGTCGTTTATATTTCCGCACCATATTACACTTGATTATTATATTGTCTAGTTTGGGGCATTTTCGTAAATTTGACTAAAAACGAAAATTGGGTAAAAAGCGTAAAATCTATTCACCCCCCCTCTAGCTTTATAAATTAAACACGCCTTGAGTATTTAATTACTTACAGTGTGTACTGTTTTTGTTGGAATACACTCAAGTGTTTTAAATATATTTATCAGTTAATTAATTGGTAATTAATGTTACTGATATGGATTAAAATATCTTATAGTTTGAATTTTAATTATCAAATATAGTGATAATTATGTTAAATTCAAATTGATTAGATAAAGGGTTAAAAGGATAAATATGATATTAAATTTAAATATTATTTAAATTTGAATATCAGAATCCATCTAGATAGGAGTCTAGACCCTATAAATAGCAAGGTATGCTATTCATTCCATTCATCCCATTCTGAGTGTTCTTTTACAGAGACAGAGAGTTAAACATAGAGAGTTTTTGTTTCTCCTTTTGCCGGTCCTCTCCGAGTTACAGCAAATAGCACAGTAAGTCGAGTGTATTTTTCTAGTAATCATACACCGATCGTATGTAACATCCTGGTATCCTTTCCGCTGCGATGATCTTTGATATCCAACATTGGTATCAGAGCTGTCAATTTCTTGGAAATTCTTTTTCCAAGAAATTGACATCTCATGATTCCAATTCAGTTACACTTCCATCGGAATTCTCACCTATCAGTGTATATCCTTTGGAATGCTCAGAGTATCTAATAAAAATACACTTTTTTCCTCTTGCACCCAATTTTCCATATTGATTGGATAGATCATGAGCATAACCCGCACACCCCCAGGGTCTCAGATTTGTTAAAACAGGTTTTCTACCTGTCCATAACTCATATGGGGTGGAAGTGACTGATTTTGAAGGCACACGGTTAAGTATATAGGCCGCAGTCAATAAAGCATCTCCCCAATATGATACTGGTAGATTTGCTTGCGCCATCATAGGCCGCAGTCGAGTATATAGGCTGCAATCGAGTATAGGCCGCAGTCGAGTATATAAAGCATCTCTCCAGTTAAGTATATAGGCCGCAGTCGAGTATATAGGCCGCAGTCAATAAAGCATTTCCAATAATGTTCTATTCCTTCTTTCCGCTACACCATTTTGTTGCGGAGTGTAAGGAATATTCAATTGCCTTTCTATACCTTTCTCATTACACAATTCCTTGAATTGATTGGAAATATATTCACGTCCTCGGTCAGTTCTTAAAACTTTTATTTTCTTGTCTAATTGATTTTCAACTAGATTCATAAATATTTTGAAGCAATCCAGGTGAAGTTGATAAAGATGTTCGATTCTTTGAATTGAATGATCATAATGATGATGTAAATCTAAACACTCTAATTGAGGTAGATACAAATTTACCTGGGACTTCTGTCCCTAGTGGGAGTAACGTTAACACAGCTGTTGAATCAGCTTCTATAGATTTACAAACTTGAAAGAGTAACCGTAGAGCTATCCCATGTCGTCATTTTGAGATTGAGGGGGAAACATTTATGGTTTCTTCACATGACAGTGATGAACTTAAAAATGCAAATGAAGCTCTCAGCTCACCTGCTAAGAAATTATGGATGAAAGCCATGGAAGAAGAGATGGAGTCGATGAAAAATAACCATGTCTGGGACTTGGTTGATTTACCGCCCGATCGTCAAGCCATTGGAAACAAATGGGCTCTTTATATCAAATGAAAGGCGGATGGTACAATTAGAGATATAAGGAGCGTCTAGTCACAAAAGGATATACTCAACAAGAGAGTATAGACTATGAAGAAACTTTTCTCCTGTAGTAAGGTTTGCTTCGATACGCTTTATTCTGGCAATTGTCGCACATATGGACCTAGAATTACATCAAATGGATGTAAAGACAGCATTTCTCAATGGAGAATTGGAGGAAGAAATTTATATGGTTCAACCTGAAAATTTCGTTTCAAAAGGTCAAGAGCGTAAAGTTTGCAAGCTTAAAATATCGATATATGGTTTGAAACAATCCTCAAGACAGTGGTATCTTTGGTTCCATCAGGCAGTAATGTTGTATGGATTTGCAATGACTAAAGAAGACCATTGTGTCTATATAAAAAGGTCTGAAGGCAATTTTGTGATATTGTCGTTATATGTGGACAACATTTTGTTAGCTAGAAATGATAAGAGTTTTGTCATGACCATTAAAGAATGGTTATCTTCAAATTTTGAGATGAAAGATATGGGCGAAGCTGCCTATATTTTGGGAGTAAAAATTACAAGAGATCTTTCAAAGAAACTTCTAGCTCTATCACAAGAGCCTTACATTAGAAATATTCTAGAACGATTCAATATGGCTAATTGTAAGCCTATGGATACTCCTATCTCAAAAGGACAAAAGCTCAGTCTCGAAATGTGCCCCAAGACTCCAGAAGAACGAGATAAAATGAGTAGAGTTCCTTACTCCAATGCCATTAGGAGTCTCATGTACACAATGATGTGTACTAGGCCTGATATATGTTTTGCAGTTGGGTTTGTGAGCAGATTTCAATCCAACCCTGGGCAGAAACATTGGCATGCGGTCAAAAGGATCTTAGCATACCTCAAGGAAACTGCAGACTATTCTCTATGCTACCAAGGAGGAGATTTACGCTTAGTCAGATATACAGATTCTGACTGGGGAGGTGATCTAAATGAGCGAAAATCAACATCCAGGTATGCATTTTTGCTTAGTCGAGGCGCTATCTCATGGTGTAGCAAGAAACAGACATGTATTGCATTGTCTACAATGGAAGCTGAATTTGTGGCGTGTTCAGTAGCAGTACAGGAGGGTGTTTGGCTCAAAAGATTCATTGAGGATCTAGAGATTGTTACCGGTGCTTCAAGACCAGTAACTATTTACTGTGATAATCAAGCAGCCATTGCTTACACAAAAGATTCGAAATATCACAGTAAATCCAAACATATAGAGACAAAATATAATTTTGTCAGAAATGTCATAGGAAAAAAGGAAGTGATTATTCAATACATATCTATGCATGAAATGGTAGCCGATCCATTTACCAAAGCAGTGACTAGAGATGTTTACTCGTCACATGCCGATCATGATGATTTGTTTGAATTTCACTATTTTATATGAATAAATCATTTTTCCTTTGCTAGCATATATTTCACAAAATTGTCATTTAAATATGTCGTAAGGATGAGACCGGCATTCTTACACGTGCGGTCGCCTCAGATGCTAAGATAGTATGTTGAGATGAGACACATATATAGAAGAGCATAAACTTTATTCTCATGGAGCTTATATATATGAATATGTCGCCTTGACCATGTCAAGATGAGGTTCTTACATTCTTTTGAACCGATCATGATTCAACCCCACAATCATAAAACCTTATTAAGCCAAATGTGAGAACATAATTGGCGCCCAAGTAAGACATGGCGAGCTTTATGAACTCAAGTTAGGCGCTGTAGATAGCGACTGAACTTAGATCTGTACAGTGAAGAGTTTAGACATACATTCTTTATGAGAATGAAATTCACTGTAACACGTTATTCATGCCATGTGTGCTATGTGATCAAAAGGAAAATGAGTGAATGATCCCTGCTTCCTTGTTGTGTAAGTTCCTTGAGGTTTTGATTAAGCCTCAAATAGTATCCTTATGACCATTGACTTTAATTCAAAGTGACAAGACAATGTTAGCTTCTTTAGCGTGTTTTTCTATGGCTATGGTACTATTTGGTCTATGAAACATGACTAGGATAGCAGTTGTTTTTGACACTGAGATACAAGTGTTCAATGGGAAGATATAATGTTTCTCATCAATTTTTGGTATTCTTGTCGACCAATTGTATTGTCTATGATAGACAAGAATACACTTGTGAATACGTAAAAATTTGATACAGTCAAGCATGACTTTGTATACTGAGGGTTAAGTATGCTTGGACTGATGAATGAAAATTAAATCAAGGACACATATGAACAATGCATTGCGTGCTCCAATACATTTGTAGAATATTGTTCATCGATCACACTGTGCGTTTGCTTGTATGAATGATCTGTGATTGGACCCAAAAGTTTGAGAAACATGACTCTGTAAAATTTTCATTGCTCCACTTGTGCGAGTGGGAGATGTTGGAATACGCTCAAGTGTTTCAAATATATTTATCAGTTAATTAATTGGTAATTACTGTTACTGATATGGATTAAAATATCTTATAGTTTGAATTTTAATTATCAAATATAGTGATAATTATGTTAAATTCAAATTGATTAGATAAAGGGTTAAAAGGATAAATATGATATTAAATTTAAATATTATTTAAATTTGAATATCATAATCCATCCAGATAGGAGTCTAGACCCTATAAATAGCAAGGTGTGCTATTCATTCCATTCATCCCATTCTGAGTGTTCTTTTACAGAGACAGAGAGTTAAACACAGAGAGTTTTTTGTTTCTCCTTTTGCCGGTCCTCTCCGAGTTACAGCAAATAGCACGGTGAGTCGAGTGTATTTTTCTAGTAATCATACACCGATCGTATGTAACATCCCGGTATCCTTTCCGCTGCGATGATCTTTGATATCCAACAGTTTTGTACGTATTATTATCACAACCATTCAATCAATCCTCAGTGATGTTACAGCAGTCACTACAAAGAAGGCTTTTGTTCGGGTTTGGCTATGGTACTCAAGAAAAAGTGTTGGTATGATACCAATCACTTTTTAGGAACAACTATATGGTTCACTCTAACAAGAAAGTAGTTTCCAAATATTGAAGTTATTCCCAAAATTAACTCAAAACTAACTTTAAGTTGTTCCCAAAACGTGTTGCTATCATACCCAACCCATGTGTTCAGATTAATTTTTGCAATACTATTGTGAATCAATGCACACATATGCAAATAGCAAAGTTGTAGGGTCATGTCCATGATCGCTAGGTTCATGTTCTAATGACCATTGTATTAGCATAGGTTCTGTTCTGTTGCATGTATTTCATCCGGTTTCCTATCAAACAAAGTATTAAAGAGAGAAATATAAAAATGTCTAAAATTATTATCATGCAGGTAAACAACAGTCTTTTAATTCCATGGAAGAATAATTAGTCTTGATAGTTATAAGCATACTAACAAGAAAACAAAGAAATGAGCAACACTAGTAAGTTCCAAAATACAAAAACTAGTATTTAACCAATGCAGAGGAATACAGAGCCCAACCCCAATTCCAGATAGGGGAAAAAGAAAAGCACATTGACCGCTTCCGATCTCTCAAGAGATCTTCTGTTCCTTCACTAATACTAAGCATTACATCTTGGTGGTTGCAGCTGCTACTGGGGAACCTCGAGTCAAAACAACAACAATGAAAAATTAGAATTAGACTGAAAAAAAAGTCTCGAATTCTTGGTTTTGACACTTAATATTAATAAGTTTCAAAATCGAGAGTTATTCACATCATTTATAATTAGCTGTGTTTTGCTGGAACTTTGAGTATTCATTATGAGATATTTAGTGCAAGGCTGTAAGAAAAGTAAGATGTGTTGTAAACCAAATTGTAACCCATCTTCCCTCTTGTAAATAGTAAGGTTCTTCAAGGACTTGTTGTATTGTCATAGAAAAAATGTATTGTCCCTTTTGTAGATTTGGGCTTTCTTGGATACTAATGAACATTTTTGTCAGGCTCCACACAATTTATCACTGGCCTCTTGATTCTCAAGTAATCACTTGTTATTCTCGCTATTTCCGGATAGTATTAGATACACCATGAACCATGTAGCTCATTATTTGGGTCTGAGTGGTTCCTGGAATATTAAACAAACAAACAAGACATAATTAGTTAGTACAAAGAAACTCTATATCAACTACATATATAAAAATTAAATAAGTTTTGGCAGACTGCAGTCATTAAAAAAAATGCACAACTCTAAAACATTTATGAATCAGATTTATTAGATCAACTATATATAATAAAGAAAGCTTTCATTTATTAAAAATCGCAAAAAGAGATATCATGTTGCTGCTTCATAGTACTTTATCTATTTGCAGGATCACTGTGATATACCAAAATCCAAAAATGAATCCAAGCGCCACGCTAACATAGAACCCTATCGTTATCGTCTGATCCTCATTGTGATGCTTAAATGTTGTGTGGGGGCTTCAGCCGGTTCTTCCTCTGGATACTTGTTTTGAAGTGGAGGCTCACAAAGTTGAGGATTTCCCGTATATGAAGTGGCATCAAAACTTTGCAATTTAGTGTTTGAAGGGATTTTTCCTGACAAATTGTTGTTTGATAAGTCCACCACGCCAAGAAAATTTAGACCAAGTGTGCAAAAGAGAGTAAAACACTAAGTAGAGTGCAATCACAAGTTTCGTGGCATCTTTTCACATTTGTAGAGACTTGTAATCGCACTCTCTGCAACTGCAGACAACCTTAAACGACTATTTTCTTGAGCTCAAATGATTATCTCATAATGCCAACACAACACATTGCTATTAAGTTTCTTAATTGCTAACAATGCATTAAGAAATATTATGGATTTTGATATTAAACTTCCTAATCCTTATTAAATCAATATAGTAAATTAGATGCAAAATAATAACAATGGGAGTATTTGATTGTACAGAATTTGGTCTAAATGTATCTCCATGTATACAACAAAGAGACATGCATAGGTTCTGTTCTGCTGCCTGTATTTCACGCTTTTACTATCTTCGGGTATCAAAAAGAGTATTAAATGTTAACAATAGTCTAATAATTCCACCGAATAATTAGTCTTGATAGCAACTAGTAAGTTACAAAATACCAATATTATATTCAGCACCAAGTTCTATGAAGGAAACTAAGCAATAGTTGATACAGATGTTACTACTATCAAATTAACAGCAGAGGAATGCAATTCCAGATAGGGGAAGAAGAATATCACACAAGCGATCTCTCCTCGACCGCTTCCAATCACACAAGGGATCTCCCGTTGCACTGACCATCACATCTTGGTGGTTGCAGCTGCTACTGGGAACATCTAGTCAAGACAACAACCGTTAATTAAAACAACAAAATGATAACCAAGAAATATTCACCGTTAAGGAACGGGGGAAAAAAAATTGTTCAAGTTTATACCAAGTAAAATATCAAATGTTTGCTTAGTCACTTTGAATCTAGAAATTCTTAAAGAGAGATTATGTAATTCAAACCCTGCTTATATTTTCTTCTGCCATATCCATAGTGTTAGTGTGTTAACTACACAAAGTACTACAATCCAAAAAAGTCAAGAGCATTGATGTACTTGTGTGAGACTGTGAGTTGTGTCAATCTGTCATACATTTACAGACCTTTTATATTCATTTCAAGTAAAACAAAAAAATTAGCTCAATTGATTTATTCTCCAATTACATATCTAAAATGCTAAATGATAAATATTATAATGATGCAAATACTTCAGCTGCTATTGAAGAAAAGGATCTGAACGATAATAAAAGTAAACAAAAAGTGTTTCCATACTCAATAGAGAAAGTAAAAGCAAGTTAAAATATTGTTAAGAATGAGATATTACCAGTTAGCTTGCAAGTTGCCGCTGCAAATTAGCCTTATTCATTGCCACGAAGACGTAGAGCTTATCCCTCATGTCGTTTACAAACTTGAAATAAGCAATTCTCCAGGACCTGTTTAGCATTAGAGTACCACAAACTCCCCAGAAGCCAGTGAAGAATCCAAGAAATATGCTAACATATAAACCTTCAACAGCGAATCCTTCCTTATCGTCATCCAGTGGAATGGCTGCATTTTGAGCTGGTTCTTCTTCAGGACATTTATTTGGAAGAGGGGGACCGCAAAGTTCTAGATTTCCCATATATGCAGGGGCATCAAAACTCTGTAGTTTAGTGCTTGATGGAATCTTTCCTGATAGTTTGTTATTCGACAAATCCAAGACACCAAGAGAATTCAATTCAGAAAAGCTTTTGGGGATTTTACCGGTGAGCAGGTTCTTTGATAAGTCAAGCGAATTCAAGTAGCTAAACTGACCAAGTTTGGGAGGGATTGGTCCAGTTAAAGTGTTTCTTGATAGGTTTAAGGAGATCAACCCTACGAGACTTGTGATTGCTTCAGGAATTTCCCCATAAAATTTGTTGCTTGAAAGATCAATGCTCTTTACAAGTCCCAAGGTGTTCTTATACAATGAATCCACTCCTTTCCAAACCAATAGCGCATGGTCTTTATACATGGTTGCTTTCCTACCACCCAATAGCACATGGTCTTGGTATGGATAGAAGATGTTGGTTGCACCATCCAAACTCTCTTTTTTTGTCATTGAAATTAAATTGGCAAGACACTTGGGTATAGCCCCCGTTATATTATTCAAAGATAAGTCCAAAACTTGAAGCTTAGCCAAATTACAAAGTGTTGTAGGCAACGTTCCATGGAATTGATTGGATCGCAAACTAATAACAACCAAATTTGACAGGGTATAATCCATCCATGCTGGAATCTTTCCAGAAAATTTATTATGCCCAACATCAATAACTCTTAGCCCTAAGCAATAGTACAGAGACGAAGGTAACTCTCCAACCAAACTATTGTTGCGTAAATGTAGTGACCTGATATTACAAATAGAGTCCAATGAGTTTGGAATTTTTCCAGAGAAGTTATTGTTTGCCAAATTTAAAATCGTTAACCTTAGCCAATCATTAGAACAATTCGGGAGTGATCCTGATAATTGGTTATCTGAGAGGTCTAGATGGCAAAAATACTCACCAGTGATCTCACATAACAAAGAAATTGATCCCGAAAACTTATTTTTGGACAAAATTAAATATTCCATAGTTGGAGGAACCTGTGGTATTGAACCCTCAAAATTATTGTAGCTAAGATCAATTCCAGAAAGTTGAGGAAACTTGAATGTTAAATCTGGCAGCACACCACTAATGCAGTTATGTGAGATATTTAAAAAAGACAAATTGGAAGATAGGCCCCAGAACCAATTAGGAATAGTGTCTGAAATTCCAGCATTAGAAATATCAAGCTCAGAAAATATATGTTGAGTTTGCAGCCATCTGGGGAAACGAGGCCCCACTTTGCAATCCTTCATGATAATGCTTTCAAGTTGAAATGGAGGAACCCAACTATCCTTGAAGTTCAAAGTTAATAAGGTAGAAGATAACTCCAAATGACTTAATCTTGAGAGATTTGACATGTAAGCTTCAGTGATCATACCTTCCAAAAAATTTGAAGACACATCCAAAAGCTCAAGCTTTGAAAGCTTTCCTATACTTTTGGGAAAGGTGCCATTGAAAAGATTACCATGAATATGTAGTTCCTTCAAGGACACAAACACACTTAAATTAGGTATTGAGCCGCCAAGATTGTTGTTATCTAAATCCAATATGGTAAGATGTGAAAGCTGTCCAAAACTTTTAGGGAAAGAGCCATTCAACTTATTCCCTTTAATTTGCAATTCTCTCAATGATGTAAATAGTGTAAAATCAGGCAATGAACCACTGAGAATATTATCCTTCAATAACAAAGTTTCTAATGTCTGTTTGGAACAACCAGACAAGTAAGAAAAAAGTTGGGGAAGCTGTCCAGTGAGACTATTGTTGTTCAAAGACAAGGTTTTTAAACTACACAAGTTTCCAAAGGATTTCAGAGGACCAACAATTTGATTATAACCAAGATCAAGATGCAACAAAGAAGTCATATTCGAGAAAACATAATCGGGAATGGCTCCTTGTAAGTTGTTGAGAGAAAGGTCCAGATCAAGAAGACTAGTACTGAAGTTTGACAACCAAGGGTATATTGAACTTTTAGGTAGATGGTTGTCAAAGAGATGAAGGTGGGTAAGAGTCTTAGAAGAATTTTTGAAGGACATGGATGAAGAAATGACAGGTGGAAGATTGCATGAGTCCAAGTACAATTCTGTTAAAGAAGGAAGTTTAGTAACTACTTGTAGCCAATCAAATGCGTCTGCAAGATCAGTTGAACTTAGACCAAGCTGTCTTAAAAAAGAGAGATGAGAGAGCCAGTCTAGTTTGTTAGCATACAAGGGATAGTTATAGCTGAGATCAAGAGATTGCAATCTTGAAAGGTTCCCAAGTTGGTGAGGAACTTTACCACTGAACCAAGCATAGGAGAGATTAAGGTGCCTTAAATTCTTAAGGGAGCCAAAGAAATCTGGGATCTGCTTTCCTCCAAAGTCATTAAAACTCAAGTCTAAATAATTCAAATGCTGCAATTCAAGCAAGGAAGAGCTAATATTACCTCTGATCAGAGGCATGTGGTAGTTGGTTGTGGCGTGAAGATCGAGCCTGATCACGTGGCCTGTTCGGTTGCTGCAATGAACACCTCTCCATTTGCAACAATCTTCATTCCCCCATGAAGAGAGAGAGTCGTATTCATCTATGAGGCCTTGTTTGAATGTTAAGAGAGCATCTCTTTCCCTCTCTATGCACTTTATATTGCCATCTCCAATTCCTGAATGGAGTCCCAAGACAGTTTTTGTGCAAAGTGAAAGCAAAATGAAGATGAAAATCATGTTGGTTGATCAAGATGAAGAGAAATACAAGCAGTTTGCAGAATTGTTTATATTGCAAGTTCGCAGAATTGTTGATATTGCAAGTCTGCAGAATTGTTTATAGTTTACAAAACCAAGCTCTTAATATATAATAGATTAAAGTTGGCACACAAGTCCTTGTACACACAAGTCAACTTACCTATCTTTAATAGTACTTTTGAATTTAGTTTTGACAATGGCCGCGAAGAAAATTAGAAATGAAGAATTAGTGTCCATGCACCGACAATGTACACTTTTTTGTCAGGTTTTTGACTCCCTTGTATCACAATCTCGATTAGGCCCCACACGGACAAAGCTTTTTGGTTGGAGGAGTTCTGCACTTAATTAAAGTAAGGAAATATTTGAAACTTTGATTTATTTTAATTAGGGTTAAATTCATTTTAGTCCCTCTAGTTTGACCTATTACATAAACTGGTCCCCCGGTTTTCAGATTTATCTTGACAGGTCCCTGTAGTTTCCAAAAATCTGTATTTTGGTCCGTACCGTCCAATTCCGTTAGGGTTTGGAAAGATTCCGTCCAAAACTTGAGGGTAAAATGGTAAGTTACGTCAGAAATATAAAATCTGATTAGAAAGTCATTATTAATTAATTTAATTAAAAAAAACATTAAAAAAAATTAAAAAAATCTTATCTCTTTCTCACGATCTCTCTTCTCTCTCTTCTCTCTCTTCTCTCTCTCACTATCATTATTAATTAATTTAATTAAAAAAAACATTAAAAAAAAATTTAAAAATCTTATCTCTTTCTCCTATCTCTTTTCACGATCTCTCTTCTCTCTCTCTCTCTCTCCATCTCCACACCACCATTCTTCTTCTTCTTCTGCCTCTCTCTCTCACGATCTCCAAACCCACACCTTTCTTCTTCTTCTTCTTCTTCTTCTTCTTCTTCCTCTCTCTCACACGATCTGTACACCCACAACTTTCTTCTTCTTCTTCTTCTTCCTTTCTCTCTCTCGATTTCTCTCTCGAACCGAATTTTATATGTTGCAGATGAAGGATGTTAATGGGTTGATGGGTATGAGGTTGGTGGTGTGAAGACGATGTCTTGATGTAGATGGGTTGATGTTGTGAGTGTTGTGCCGTGAAGAAGATGGTTGAGATGGGGTTTGTATTTGGTTATTTGTTTGTTTCAAAGAAGAGAAATCGATGGGAGATTGGATTTGGTTGTTGGTCAAGGTGATGAGGTTTTTGATGAAGGTGGATCTGTGGTATTGGGTGAAAGATCTGGTCACGATGAGGACGAGAAGTATGGTGATATGGATAATGGTCATGCGATTGATATGGTCTGTGTGAGTGGATGCGTGAAGAAGATGAAGATGGAGGTGGGGATTTTGTCGATTTAGGGATTTCAGAAAACAATTGGGAAAATTAGGGATTTTTTTCTAGGGATTCGAAGAAGAAGATTTGGGGAAAATTGGGTGGAAGTGTTTCAATTTTTTTTTTTTTTTTTTGTTTTGTTATTTCACTGGTGTTGTGAAGAAGATGGGTGGATTTGGGGTGGTGGTCGGCGGTTTGTGGTGGAAGTGTTTCAAATTTTTTTTTTATTATTTCACTGGTGGTTTGATTTGATTTCGAACCATGATTTGGTGGAGATTGTCGATCGGTGTTGATTTGGTGGATCGGTGTGGTTTTTTGGGTTTTGTTTTGGTGTTGGGAGGTGGAGAGTTTGGTGGCATTGGTTTCAATGGTGGTGGTGGTGGTTGTGGTTTGAATGGTTTTCTGGGTTTCTGGGTTTCTGCTGTGGAGATTGGATTTGGGTGGTGGGATTAGGCAGTTGGGTTTGATTTCGTGGTGAGAGGTGTAGGATTATGATGATAGTGGTTTGGTGATGATGTTGATTGTGGTGATTTAATTAAAAATTCTGGGTTTAATTCTGGGTTGATGTTGATGATAGCAAAAGAAATAATTCTGGATTGATGTTGATGATAGCTGGGTTAATTAACTAATTTATTTATTTAAAATTAAAAAAATAAAGATGAAATTCATCTCTTATTTTTAAAACAAAAATCAGGGGCAGCAGGGTCATTTGACCCTCTGTCCCTGTCAGATTTAACTTTATTAACGGAAATCGTGACAGAAGGACCAAACGAGACAATTCTGAAAACCAGGGGACCAGTTTGTGTAATAGGTCAAACTAGAGGGACTAAAATGAATTTAACCCTTTTATGCTCATTACTTAGTAGTTAGTACAAGAAACTCTATAACAACTACACATAAATTAAATCAGTCAAAATCACTTAAAACATTTGTTAGATCATCAGACTTCAAAGAAATAAAGATTGTAAGATGAATTTAGAAAATAAAGATTGGGAACAATTCCAGCACTAGAAATATCAAGAAATTTGTAAGTCTTTTTAACTTTAGAAAATGATTGACACAGAGGTCCAAATGATTTAAGTTTTGCAAGGCTTGTTAGTTAGGACATTTGTCATCAGCTTTGTATTTAAGATTGATCATGACTACATGTACAGTTGTGTTACTGCACAGAACACCTCTCCATAGCCGCAATCATTGACAAGGCCTTGTTTGAATCCAGAGGCAGCTGTTATGTGGACTAAATACACACAAAAGTTGAAGAGAATTTTCACTCATCAGTATATGATCAACATGTATAGAAAAGCTTCCGAATTCTGTATTAACGACTTGTTGGTCCATTTCATAAATCCCAGGATACAAAATTTGAGAGAAATATGAGATGATATATCATGCTTCTAAATAAATATTGTAAATTAAATCAATGAGGAGGTGATGTAGAACTGGTAGCAGATTCCTTCATGGTTTTGAGGGACTATCATAAATTCAAGACTAAATGATTTCTACACCGTGATGTATGCCTTAATTGTTTCCTTGATCAGGGGAATCCTTAATCAAGGGAATAGATTTTTTTTGATTCCTTTGTTACTGCCATTGACTCTGCCTTAATCAGGGGATTAGCTTTATTTGTTTCCTTTTCTACCACAGTTGACTCTACCTTGATTAGGGGGACTAGCTTTATTTGTTTCCTTTGCTACAACCATTGACTCTGCCTTGATTAGGGGGACTAGCTTTATTTGTTTATTTATTTATTTTTTTAAAGACTTGTTGGTCCATTTAATAAATCCCAAGATACTAAATTTTCAACACACACAACTCATCAATATTGTTTCATGACACAACAAACAAACAAAAAATTGATTTGATTAGTTTGTAACATTCACTTTCTTTTTTTTTTTTTTCCATCAATAGTGATCTCCAAAGTATATATGATTCTATTCAATCCCAAATAACTAAGTATACATTAATTTTTTTAAAAAACATTCATGATCTCTGGTTCCTATTTTCTGCAATTACTCACAATTTGGACATTTATATATTAATGTTTTCCAGAAAATTAAAGCAATACTAACAGTATATATGTACTATGTTCCCAAGATTGTTTCTCTCTCTTTTTCAGTATTGAAATTGCAAACAACCCAACATGCAACAATTTCTAAATTTGTAACAATACATTAAGAAATCACATTTTTATACTAAACTATCAAATCTTGATTTAATCATACCAAGTTATTCATATCAGATTATCAGGTATTCAGGTTTCCTATAAATAAATAAAAAAATAAAAAAAAATAGTATTAAATATAGAGAGAAATATGAGATGACATATCATGCATCTAAATAAATAGTGTAAATTAAATCAATGAGGAGGACATATAAATTAATTCAATGTTGTCTGCGGACTGCAGTCATAAGAAAAAATGTATAATAACTCTCAAACAAACCCCAATTAATTCTAATTGAAAAGGAATAATAATAATGTAGTTAGTAGAAATGTAAAAAACTTTAAAAATGGCTTCGCCCAAGTTCGAACCCGAGACCTTTCAGTGTGTTAGATTGATGTGATAACCAACTACACCACAAAACCTGGAAGCTGATGATCTATTTGTATATATAAAAGACAAATTCATGTGATGTGGATAATTTTTGTGCAAGAGTTCAATAGGCTAATACCTGACACCTGGGATGAAAAAAAATAAAATGCCAAATTTAATTGAACGTAGGAATGGACGGTGATGATTTCTTTCTATCTGTACATCCCTGAAGCTAATGAACAAGTAGAAATGGCATTTTCCTTCCGGTTCTCAAAAATCTTCAAATCCCCATTTGGGAAAAAAAAAAAAAAAAAATCATCCCCAAATGTGGGGGTAGTGATGGGAATGGATATGAATTTCGTCCCAAATGGAAATGAGGATGTGGATGAGTATAGGTGGGGCCCTCATCCACATTACCCCAAAACTTTTTTTTTAATAATTATTCATTTTCCTAATTTTAACCCTATGTATAAATAATTTTTTAAATCTTAAATTTAGATAACCTACTGAATCTAAAAACTGAAACTTATTTTACTAAATGGACATTTTTCTTGATGATGTTATTAACAGCGGCGGCTAGGTTTTCAAACTCATTCTTCTTCTTCTTCTTCTTCTTTTCTTTTTTTCAAATTCCTGTTTTACCCTTAAGTCAACAGAGCCTTTTTTTCCCAACTTCCTCAAATCTCAAATTCAAGTTTATTTGTATTTTTTATTGGTTTTTTTTTTTTTTTTGCATGTTATAAACATTAGTTTTTTTTATTTTTTTAGTTGAATTTTTAATATGTAATTTTTATTTGAATTTTTAATATCTAAGTTTTATTTATCCAAACATGGTCAAACGAGAGAAACGGGGGGAATGGGGGAAACGAGGGATGGAGGAAGATAGGAATGAAGTCAAAAATTTATTTTTGAGGGCCAATATAGTAAAACAAAAATTTTAGGAGAGATCAATGTATAAAATTTAAAAGAAAATAAGGGCATCTCCAATGCAAGCATGGCTTGTGAAAAAAAAAAGATGTCACGTAAGATAAATAGATGTTATGTTAATAATTGTGTCTCAAATGCAGCCGTGCATATTCAACCTCAAGCTGATGTGGCAAAAAAAAATTAGACATTGTCAACATGACCGTCCACTTTCAAACAGTCTATTGCACAACTATTTTTTAGGTTGACTCAGCAGACATTTAAAACTGACATTAATTTTTCAAATATTTTTGGTAAGGAAATAAAATAAAAAATAAAATAGGAAAAAAATATGAACACGTCATTAGAAAGATTGTGTTTTAGACGGAAGCATTGGAGACCAAATTTTGAATTGATTGTCTATCAAGTTTATTTTTATGCCACATAGGAAGTAAGTCTCTTGACATTGTTGTCATGCCAACAATTATTGGTATACAATCCACTTTTGGATTGGAGATGCTCTGAATACATTTTACAAGTGGTATATATAAATAAATAAATAAATAAACCAAATATGCATGTCGCTAATTATTATGTCTTGGCCATCGGTCTAAACCATATTAATTCTAGAAACAAAATATTAACAATCTTTATAATGAACCTTAATACCTCATTCAAACAAGAAAGAAACCCAACATGGGAGAATTTTAAAATATAGGAGAAAAAATTGTACCCGAATTCTTTTCAAATTTTCTATGATTTCCCCTTTTTTTTTTTTTTTTTTTTTTTTTTTTGAAAAAGATATAATTTCCTTTCCGATCTCCATTTATATTGACACTCCTTGTTATGGTTAATTTTTCTAAATTAGTCCATGATTTTAGAATGATATGAATCATTCACCCTTCGATTTTATTACAATTATAAACTATTTGGCATCAAATTCATCTGATTCAAACTTGATTCATTCAATCTTTTATGTCAAAATGGTAATAAATGATCTCACTAACTTGGTTTCGGGTTGCTTTTTGAAGGATTGTGTTGTAGCTGATCTTAATCATACTCTCATTTCCCTTGTCCCTAAAATCCCCAATCCTATCAACATGTCACAATTTCGTTCTATTAGCCTTTGCATTACCACTTATAAATTGCTTAGCAAGATCCTTGTTCAAAGAATTAGACATTTCCTTCCTAAGCTAGTGAGCCCCAACCAAGTTGCCTTTGTCCCTGGGAGACAAATCCAAGACAATATTGTTGTTGCCCAAGAGGTTTTCCATAAGTTTAAATGTGCTAAGGGGAAATTAGGTTTTATGGCTTGGAAGATTGATTTAGCCAAAACTTACGATAGACTTCAATGGGATTTTATTGAGAATGTGCTTAAGGAAGTAGGTATTTAGGGAGGCTTGCACAAATTGATTATGAGTTCTGTCTCTAGTGTTCAGTATAGAGTTATCCTTATTGGTGAACTTTCGGAAAGCTTCTCTCCTAGATGTGGCATCAGACAAGGAGATTCGTTGTCACCCTACATTTTTGTTTTGTGCATGGAGAAACTCTCCCATATTATTAGCCAAAAATGTGTGGAGGGCAAATGGTGGCCTGTTACGGTTTCTAGAGGGGGTCGTATCTCTTTTTCGTGGATGACCTCATTCTATTTGGCCAAGCTTCGTTACCTCTAGCTAAGTCCATGAGGGATTGTATTAATACTTTTGGTGACCTTTCGGGCCAGAAGGTTAGCTTTCCTAAATCCAGAGTCCTATGCTCTGGTAATATTTGTGTTAGCTTTGCTAGTACTTTGGCCGGGTCGTCTAATCCCAATAACTTGGGGAATTATCTTGGTGTGCCGCTCATTCATGGCCGTATCACAAGAAACACCTACAAGGACATCTTTGAAAAATCCCAAAAAAGGCTTGCTTCGTGGAAAAGTGTTTCTCTGTCCTTGGTTGGCTGATGTACACTTATAAAAGTCATTGCCTCTACCCTCCCTATTTATGCCATGCAATCCATTAAGCTCCCTTCAGAATTGTGTTCTAGTCTAGATAAGCTTAACAAAGACTTTCTTTGGGGTAATAGTGCTGAAAAGAAGAAGATTCATCTTGTTAAATGAGAGGATGTCTGTCTTCCTAAGAAGTTTGGAGGCCTAGGCATCAAAAAAAGGAAAGTTATGAATCAAGCCATGCTTGCTAAAACCGACTGGAGATTACTTCAGAATGTTGATGGTCTATGGGCTCACATGCTTAAGAGTAAATATCTTAAAGATGGTGATTTGGTGGTAACTGATACCCTAAAGAATAGATATGGCTCGAGCATTTAGAAAGGAGTTTCTTTTGGGGCTAAAATTCTTGCTAATAGTATTTGTTGGAGAGTTGGTAATGGTTAGAGGGTGAGGTTCTGGCTTGATAGCTGGGTTCCTGATATGGGCTATTTGCTTGATTTGGCTACCCTTCATCTTTTCTGATGCCCAAATGTCTAAAATTGTTTGTGATTATCATGCTCTAGAGGATTGGGATATCCAAAAATTGTCTTTTGTTTTGCCTTGGCAGGTGGTTCTTCGAATTGTCGGCATTCATGTTGGTAATTGTCACAGTGACCTGGACAAAGTGATATGGAGATTGACTAAAGTGGTGACTTTTCAGTAAGAGTTCTTATGATGGGAATTTCAAGGAGGACAATTCACTATCTTGGGATTGGAATTTTATCTAGAAGCTCAAACTTCCTCCCAGAGTTCTCTATTTTTTGTGGATTCTTCTCCATGGAAAACTCCTCACCAATGACCCTAGAGCTTCGAGGGGTTTGACTGTGGACACTACTTGTGGTAGGTGCAATGCTGGATGTGAGGATGTTGATCACATTTTTAGAGGCTGTCAGGATTTGATCAGCATCTAGGAAGATGTGTGTGAAGGAGCTACCAAGAATGGTGGGTTTAATTTGATTTAGAAGGATTGGCTCCACCAGAACCTAAGGTGTAATAAACCTACTATGAACAAATGGCCGAACTACCTTATTTTTGCAGTTGTGCTCTGATTTGTGTGGAAATGGAGATATGCCAAAGCCTTTAACCCCAACTTCAGACCTCCTCCAAGCCATGGTCTGTTCATTCTCAGGTATGTGAATCTTGGTTTACTGCGAACAACAATCTGGGCAGGGATTGTGATTTGAAAATCTGTCTTCTTTCTTGGAAGCCCCCCTCTCAAGATTGGGTTAAGTTGAATGTGGATGGTAGCAGACTTCCTGATTCGGGTCTCATTGCTGCTAGAGGTACGCTGAGAGATCATCAAAAGAATTGGTTAGGTGGTTTTGCTCTTAATAAAGGTAAGGGTAGTGTGATTGAAGCTGAGTTTTGGGGTATCCTTGAAGGTCTCAAGTTTGCATGGGAGACTGGCTACAACAAAATTGTTGTTGAATCAGATTCCCATGATGCTGTGTTCCTGCTGAATTCTAAACCTCCATGCAATCATCCTCAGCTCAGTTTTATTCAATAGTGTAAAGCTCTCATTGATAAGAATTGGTGTTGCTCTGTGAAGCATGTTTTCAGGGAAAGCAACAGAGTTGCTGATGTCCTTGCTAGTTTGGGTCATTCCTTAGACCTGGGAATCTCCTTCTTCGCTGATCCTCCTCCCCAAATCATTGGTCTTCTGTCTGATGACTTTGTGGAGTCATCCTATGCTAGGCTTGTTCCTAGCCCTTTGTTTCTCTTTGTTTCTCTTAGGCTTTTAGCCCTCCTCCTCACCTCACCAAAAAAAAAAAAAAAAAAAGGTAATAAATCACTATGTTACCTCTTTTGTGACCTAATTTTTTAAAAATTGATAGCAACATATAATCTTTAAAGATTTTATACCCAAAAACAAAAATTCTTAAACAAGAATACTCAATTATAAATACATCAAAAAATCAAATTGATGAAAAAAAAAAATTAAACTTTGTTCTTACTTTTGAATATCCTCCATGGTGGTCATCAACAATATTAACAAAAATATCGACCACAAAAAAACCAAAACAACCAAAGGCTGCCAGAAGATTGAAATCAAGAAACTTGAAGACAAAAACAGCCTACAAGTGACCTTCTCGAAACGTTGGTTTGGTCTTTTCAATAAGGCGATGGAGCTCTCCGTCTTGTGTGGTTTGGAAGTTGGCATCATTGTCTTTTCTCCTAACGGGAAGATGTTTGTAATAGGTCACCCGAATTTTGACACTGTCCTAAACTGGTATCTCAACGGAGAGTCTCCTCCACCGAAAGTGTCCGCGAGCATCCCATGCTTGCAAGAACACAACAAGCAATACGAGAAAGCGATGAGAGAGTTGGAGAAGGAGAAGAGGAAAGGGAAGGGATAGAAGAAGAGAAGAAAGCGAAGAAAAATAATAATAATAGAGGGTTTTGGTGGGATGAGAGCATAGATAAAATGCGATTGGAGGAGCTTGAAGAGTATGTGAAGGGGTTGATGAAGTTGAGGTTGACTGTGGCCAGGGCCGTCTGCAGACATTTTGGGGCCCGAGTGATTTTATGATATTAACAAAAATCGAGGCCCTATATAAAATTATTATCATTAACATAAAAAAATTAAATAAATAATTTTTCATTTACCAAATACAATGTAATCCACATAAATTAAAACAAAAAAAAAAAAAAAAAATTATCGTTCAAGTCATCTACGTTCTCATTCAAATCTTCTATATTATCATTCAAATCATCAATATATGTGCATTATCATTCTAATCCAAACTAGTAAAAAAAAAAAATGGAACGTGTGAAGCTAATCGAAGACGAAGTGTCGGAGAGAGAGGAGCAGAGGGCGGCGATTAAGTGTTTGAAGAAGCCAAGAAGGGATTCAACGAAGTAGAGAATGCTTTACAAATTACAAGCACATATGACAGATTCAATGAAGCAACAAATCAACAACAGCAATAAGTAAAGGTTAGCAAGTAATAGTAACAAGTCTGATATAATCTGCTAAATTGACTTGTTGGGCTTGATGTGAAGAATAAAATAAATGTTTGAGATTGGGCCTATTTATACTTAAATAGATTGGGTCCTGAGGCCCCAAATAAATTGGATGTGGAGGCCCCAAAATTTACAAAATATGAAGAAGTTGATTGGGCCAATCGGGGGCCCCAGCAAATGGCTGGGTTTGCTAGGCCCATGGGCCGGCCCTGACTGTGGCTTCGAGGATCAGTGATATGATGATGACAAATCACTGTTTGATGCCTCCTGCAATTGCAACGATGGTGGCTGTTGCTACCAGTCTTGATGTGTTGCCAATTAATAATAATGGTTTTGTTGTTGATGGTAATAGTAATAGTGTTTGTGGATTTGATGATCGGTTCACTCAACATCTTAGGATGTGAAGAAGAAGACGATTTATTTAATTTTTTAAAAAAAAATTAGAAAAGAATAAGATGATTTATTGGTGGTAATAACTAATAAATGATGTTTAATTTCTTGTTTTTATGAATAATATTATTGTTTTGCTTCAGTTTATAATTATTTTTTAGAGGGTTAATTGATGATTTTGTTATTACTTCAGTTTATAATATTATTGTTTTAGAAGTATCCCTGCCCATACATATCCACATTTTCCTAGTTTCCGCTCGTCTCCGATCTCTCATTTGATCTCCCTCTCTTATTTCTTCATTTTCATTTTTTTTTTTTTTTTTTTGATTGGAAGTAACAATGATTACAACAACGATTACAACAACTGGAAAACTAACCAGACGTTTACTATAACTGGGACCATCGAGATAGACATCGAGGCACAACCCAAATTACAGTTCCCACATCGGGAAGAGAACACCCAAACCCACAAACAACCGGACACCGATCAGAGGAGGAGGGGTCCCTTGGCAGCCGTCAAGTGTTTCGACGGAGAGCATCTCACACTGAAACACTCGAGATCTGGCTGGATCCTAGAGGATCGACCGATCAAACAGCTGAAACCAAACTAAAAAACTAAAAAAACTGAAAAACTAACAAAACCTCACAAAGAGGACTAAAGCTAACCGACTAAACCTAACACCGATCAGAGGAGGAGGAGTCCCTTGGCTGCCGGTAAGTGTTTCGGCTGAGAGGATCGGATCGGATCGGACGAAGGCCGCCATCGCTGATCACACAGAAACACTCTAGATCTGGCCGGATCCTAGAGGATCGGTCGATCTAACAGCTGCCGGCGTCGGCTGGAAAAAGATCCTCCCGGTGGCGTGAGAGGGTCGGCCAGACGAACACCAGGGCCGTCGTAGCAGCCGCAGAAAGCTCCCCTCTGATCGGGAGGCCCAGCTAGAGGAAGAAGATCGCCCGAAGGGGCAACATCGCCGCCGTCTCACGCTGCCACAGCAAGAAGCCGGCGACAGACTGAGGCGGCGAAGGATGTGTTAGGTGGAGAGAAAAATCTAGAGAGAACTGAGAGCACCACGTCAAAACAAAACTCTACTTATTTCTTCATTTTCATTTGATCTAGCTTGTTCTCTCGTTTGCCAATGTTTGACGTGTAATTTAAAATGATTAGATAAATAAAAGTTGCAAACCAATTTAATTACTTGAAATAGAAAATAGATTTTGGGTGGAGGAAATCCCCGGGTGCCATTAGTCTAATATAAATCGAGTATGAAATCTATGGATAGTGAAAAACTCGGGTACCCGATTGGGTCCGGTTAATATGCGCATAAAAATGAGTAAAGCCCAACCCAAGTTTGTCTACTTGGGCTCTCAAAGCCCATTTAGAAGGATGATATATTATCGTAGGATGTGTGAGAATGCTTGTGTAGTAAAGTGCTCTTGGCTAAAAGCATTTTTTTTTTTTTTTTTTTAACATTTTTTTTAAGCTGAAAAACCCCTTGTAGCTTATTCTGTGAATTAGTTTTTTTGAAAATAGAAAGAAAATTTTATTCACCAGAAAAAGAATTACAAGAATTCAAGTCACAGTTGGCTAACAAGGAGAGCCACTCCGGGAAATCTACACTCCAAACTCTATAACAGCCATTTGAAACAACAAACCTGGCTAAAAAATGAGCTAACTTGTTGCAGTCTCTAGAAATATGCACAATAGAAACATCTGTGTATCTAGCTTTAAGAGAAACCACATCACTAATGATGTTATCAATATCACCATTTGAGATATTTACCTCATTACACAACCCCACAACACATTGTGCATCAGAGTCAATACACAACGGAAAAAAGGCCTAAATCTACAGCCATCAAGAGACCCTCCGAGACAGCCTTGGCCTCAGCGTTATCTACTAGCACATTCCAATTGAAAGATAACGTAGGAGTAACAATAATAAAACCCCTGTCATCTCTAATAACCAGACTAGCCCCATATCTACCAATATCACTGTTCAGAGCTGCATCAACATTCAATTTAAAACAACCTAATATCAGTAAAGTCCATACCTTTACACCAAGCTGACAGCTCTTTGAGACTCCGCTACCCTTACCCGAACCTCTAAAATCTTTCAACAACTCTCCTGCACAAAGCCAGCAGTTATCCTGCAGTTTACTACTATTATCATATAAAAAAAAATATTTCTACCAAACCAAATCAACCAGGCACAGATCAAAAATCTGACAATCACATCCTCCACCTCACAATTAGCCAACCAAAGGATTCTATCTAAAAAAACAAATATTTCTAAGCTTGCTAAGCTCATGAAAGAAATGGCAGTCTCTCGAGTGAGGGATCACTCTATCACAACCCCATAAAGCATGGTCTACTGATTCAGGCACCTTACCACAGAAATTGCACAACCCTGAATTAATTATCCCCCTTTTCCACAGAAGTTGTTTAGTCGGGAGAATTTCTTTACAAGCCTTCCACCCAAAAACTCTGATCTTGCTAGGTACATTCAGCTTCCAAAACCTTTTCCACCAAGGAAGAGGGCCACTGGAACTAGCAGCCCAGTCTTCCGAATGAGCAGTCAATGCAATCCGATAGGCGCTTTTAACAGAAAACAACCCTTTTTTATCATAGTGCCAAAGGAAAGAATCGTTTCTAGCATTAAGACTTAAAAGCAAGCTTAAGATCAATTCGTTTTGTACTAGAATAAAATGAATTGGACCATGTTCTAATTTTTTTTATACGTAAATCATGCCTACAATACCATTTATGAATCATTGCATATTCATATGTATATATATATATGCTACTGTGACTTTTTTTTTTAATGAAATTATAATCAACTTTATATCATTTTGATTCCTTAGTTTAAGTAAACACTATAAATATAATAAATTTGATTTCATTTCTGATTCCGAAATTGTTAGTAAACATTGGAATGAAATTTAGTAATTTAATTTCGATTCCCCTCCATTTCCTTTCTAATTAATAGAACTTGATTTCGACTTGATTTCGATTCCCTCCAATATTCTTGATTAGTAAATGCGCCCTTAGTTAGTTTATATAATTTATAGTAATTTCATTCATATCTTTTTTCTGAAATATAAATATAAATATAAATATATATATATATATATATATATATATATATTATATATCGTTTGTTTGTAATTTGGGAATGATTGGACCTCATTAGGGTATCTACAAATTCTTGTAAGTGTACATAACAACAAGATCTTTCATCCACCTTCCTAACCGCAAACAACTACCTTTCTAAAGTCTAAACTCCACATTGTATACACCTTCTGTATTTTCCCCATTAAAAAAATAGAAAAAAAAAAATCAATTTGAAGAATTAACGGGTTCGGGTTGGTAATCAGGATCAATTTGTATGACCCGTTTAAATAAACGGAGTCAAGTTGGAGGATCTAGATCCTCTCCTCTCCGTGATTGTCCTCACCTTCATAATCTATTGTTACATACTCACTTGTATAATATTGCAAATAAATTTTTTGGATTATTTCTATTACTTTTATGTCTTTACACTATAAAAAGATAGAATTAATTCAGATCATTGATTTAGGTGAAGATAAGATGGGGTGACATCGTTAAGAAACTCATTGTAAAACAACAAACTCAATGGTCTACCTAGACTTTATTGTTCAGAATTTTACCCAGAACTTACAGAAACACTAATTATATTTTGTTCGATACATCCAACACGTAGAGAAAATTTAGCTAAGAGAAGGTTGCAGGGATTTGATAGATGGATTATTGTGTGTACTTGCCATTTTTTCAAATTTCAGAAGTAAATCACAACTGTCTATTCTGTTGATCGAAATGTTAGTAAGCCATCATAAAGTAGAATTGAACCATTCAATCAATCCTCAGTGATATTACAATGATCACTACAATCACAAGTAGCAGTCTTGTGTTCAGATTAATTTTTGCAATAGTACTAATATCAGTCAATGCAATTATGAGTTGCCCCCAGGAGTGTAGGCGTGTAGCTTAACTGGTAGATGAATGAGCTTGGGGCTTGGGGTTTGGGAAAATGACTCACAAGTCAGCGGCTCGAATCCTACCAATGGCAAAAAAAGATGTTGTTCTACCTGACCACATTGAATCTTGTGAGATTTTTAACTAATGAGGGTCCTAAGGCCAACAGTGATAACGAGTTGGATATGTAAGTTTAAAATGGTGATTATTGTCAAAATCAATTCTTTTGAACTTCAAAATTGTAATTATCAATTTAATGATGATTTATCTCTATTAATTCTGGATTAATAGAAATATTAAATTTTGAATTCAAAACAAAACTGATTTGACTGTAATATTGCCTATTTTAATGAGAATTAATTTCAAATTAATTCAGTTGATCTCCTCCTGATATTATGGCGGATAAATCAAACGTGAACACAAGTATTCCACTTGAGACTCCCAGTGCTAATCCAACTATCTGACTAGACACTTCAGCTATTAATTCAATGCTTGTGGGAGATGTGCCTATTTTGGGGCCAAGTGTGGCAATATCGACTCCGACCATCAACTCATTCGTGAGAAACATGGGAGATTCGATGATGATCCAGTATGTGAGTCACGTGAACCTAGTTAAGTGGTGGCAGCACAAGATGATGTTCTAATTAACCACATTGAATCTAGTTATGTTCTTGACTAAAAATGCTCTTAAACCCAATAGTGGTTAATAGTGAGATGTTCAGGTTTGGAATGCTATTAATGCATAGAACCATTCGAATTTATGTGCCGAAAAAACATACTGAACAAGCTGTCAGACTCGCTGTATAGCGAACATAGCCAAAGAACTGTAGGAGTCTCTAGATCGAAAATACAAGACTAATGATGCTATTAGGATTATGCTCAATAGCAAGAGTGTAATATTGTAATTGACAATCTTTTTCATATTAATAAAGTGATTTCTGATTTAGCAATTCTTATAGCATTTATAGTTTAATATTATAATTGTGAAAGCAAATAATCATAAGGTCTAAACACTATGAGAAAAGAAGAATTGTTCGTACATCTAGATATGTATGAGAAAGACACAATTCTTTAGTTAGTCTTGAATAATGTTCACAACTTAAGTTAAAGGTTGGGCACCTTTATCTTGTTAAAGTTGTAGAATTCTTTTGCTAGCATTTGAGTGGGATCATATGAGATATGATGAGTCTAAAATCATCGGAGTGTCTTCGAGTAAAAGAATCTAGTGCACTGGATGCATTGAACTGGATCACAATGAAAAGTTTTATCTAGAACCGTCAATAAATAATAGTCTTTTCATTATCAAGACAATCGGAGAGTCTATCTTAATCATGAGATAAATGATGGACTTATGGTTGCAAGTGATATCATTTGAGTTATCAATGAGTACGATTATATAGCATAGTCTATCCTCGATAGTTTGGTGATATTCATTTGTTAATCGATAGAGGACTTCATTTATAGATATGGACTTCATTTATAGATATGGACATCGTGGCTCCATTTATTAAATGAGAGTATAATATCATCATATGGATGTTTCGAGGTAATTGGATATTAAATCTCAACGTTGAGTTTTCGATAGTGACTATTGAAAACATGGCTTCTGGACAAGTCAAAATATCCAAGTTCAAAACATGGTCATATGAGTAAATATGGTAATTTAGAGAGTTATAGGCGGTCTATGAACTCTTGGCGATTACTGATATTAATCACGAGGATACACTATCTCCAATATGATTGTTTAGGGTTATGAATAAGGAACATCTTCATTTTCTATCTTTATTTAAGAGTTCAATTTTAGCTCTTTAGTTGAATGAGGTAAAATTAATGGATCGGACCTAAGTGAATCATTTGTTGATTGTGATTAGGTTATGTCTATTGAAGCTTAAATTTAGATAGCCCGCCAAGATCCTCAATCCACATGGACTTGCATGGATCACTTCATATATTCTACCGGACCAATTTATGGGTCCATCTAGAATTGCATTTAATATATTAAGAATATAATTTGCACATTATTTATTTAATGGGCTGATCAATTATATTAATATATTAATGAAAGACATGTGGGCTTGTTTCTTTTAGTAAGAATGGGTCTGGTTCACATGTGGGCTTTTTATTTAAAGTCCAATGGATTAAATAAAATAAAAAAAAATAATATTTGGCCCATATATATGATGTGGGGCGGCAAGGCTAAATAATTAGTCAAAAATATTATTTTATTTTATTGTTTGATTAAATGAGAATGAATTAATTATTTAATTAAGAAACAAAATCTTTTTCTGATCAGGAAATATATTTCCTAGAGTTATACTATTGGTAGTAGTATACTAAAAGTAAAAGACTTATTTGGTAAGAAAATAAATAATAAGTTTTATTTATTTAATCAAATAGGAAAGTCTTTTATTAACTCAATAAAAGAATAAAAACACTTATGAGTTGAATTAGGGTTAGGATTCTAAAGTTGATAGAAATTAGGGTAAAGCACAAATCCTTTTTGGTAGAGGATTTTCGGCCAACCCTAATTGCATCACAAGGAGATTTTGGCAACCCTAATAGAAATAGAAGTAGAATTCGGCCACCCTATATAATACACCTTATAGGGTTCGACCAACCCCCCTAGAGTCTACTTGATCAATTTCTTCTTCTTCTTCTCATACTCATAGAAAAGTGTTTGATTATTCAGTCAAGACAAAAAAAAAAAAAAAAAAAAAAAAAAAAGAGTATTCTTTTGATAGTACACTAATTGCTTATACATCAATAGGCTTGTGTGTACAACTTCGAATAAGGTTCACGCAAGTTTCGATCATTAGATTGAGAACTCAAAAGTGACCGGAATAATCTTTGTAGTCTTTTGGTTGTTTTGTGACTAACAATAAGAAAAAGAAAGTTTGTTTGTCCATTCTCAGGTACGCAATTCAAAGAAAAGGGAGACCACGCTCCTAGGTGATTCACGTTCGTGCTAGGATTGAAGATCTTACGGATTACCATCGACGTAAGTCAATCGGATCACGCGACAAAAGGTATTCTTCTTTTTGTTAGTTTATATGTATGTTTAATTAATTTAAAGGGTTAAGGTTCATCAAAGGAAAAATTTTAAAACATACTAAATTGTTTTTAGTCTCACTTTTGCTGCGTTGACCGGTATTTTTCCCTACAGATGCTGGATCCAAAAGGTTTGTTGTGGACCAGTTTCTTGATTACAAGATGGGGGACTCTAAGAGCTTCACGTGATTCTACATAAGATTCATGCTAAAGGGATAACCCCAAGTGAAACCTTTCAGGTGGTTGATATCACTAAGAAGCAACCGAGGTGGTGAGTATGAAGCACTTTTTGATGAATTTTGTGCACAACATGGAATCATACATCAAACCACTACGCTGTATTCCCCTTAGAAAAAAAAAAAAAATCATTCCTTGAAAGCAATGATGAATGCAATGCTGATAAGTTCTAGATTGCCTCAAAACATGTGGGGTGAAGCTATATTATCTAGTAATTACCTTTTAAATAAGGTACCCCGAAAGAAAGAAGACAAGACCTTATATAAGCTATGGAAAGGAAGAAAGCCTTCCTATAAATTCTTATTAATGTAGGGGTGTCTTGCCAAAGTGGTCGTACCTACACCTAAGAAGGTGAAAATAGATCCGAAAACCGTTGATTGCATTTTCATTAGATATGCACATAACAGTAGTGCTTATCAATTTTTAGTGTATAAGTTTGACATCCTAGATATACACAAAAACACGATAATGGAAGCTAGAAATGCATCGTTCTTTGAACATGTATTTCCATATAAATCCAATGATGAACCAAGTTCATCGAAACAAACACATGCCGATAGCTGTGAGGACCAAGAACAAAATGAAGTTAAGGATGAACCTAGACGTAGTAAAAGAGCAAGGATGGAAACGTCTTTTGGTCTGGATTTTCTGACCTATTTGTTAGAAGGTGAACCTTAAACTTTCAAAGAAGCGGTAAGCTCTTCAGAAGGACTTTTATAGAAAAAGGCTATCAAGAGCGAAATTAATTCCATTCTCCAAAATCACACTTAGGAATTAGTGAACCTTCCTCCGGGATGTAAACCGCTAGGGTCCAAATGGATTTTCAAGAGGAAAATGAAAGTGAATGGATCAATTGATAAGTATAATGCTAGACTTGTAATTAAAGGTTACAATCAACAAGAAGGCCTAGATTACTTTGATACATATTCTCCTATGACGATAATAACCTCCATTAAGATGATACTTGCAATCATAGCTTTGCAAAATCTTTAAGTACATCAAATGGATGTGAAAACAACTTTCTTAAATGGAGATCTAGATGAAAAGATCTACATGGAACAACCAGAGGGTTTTTCCACTCCAAGGCAAGGAAAGAAAGTCAGTAAATTGGTGAAATCTTTATATGGTCTAAAGCAAGCACCAAAACAATGGTATGAGAAACTTAACAATGTTATGATGTCAAATGGATTTAAAATCAATGAATGTGACAAATGTGTTTATGTCAATGACACATGAAATGGCTATGTCATTTTGTGCCTTTATGTTGATGACATGCTTATTGTCTGTAGTGATGATAAAATAATCAAATCTACTAAGGATATGTTGAAATCAAGATTTGATATGAAAGATATGGGACCGGCCGATGTAATATTGGGAATAAAAATCTCAAGAACATCGAACGGACTCATTCTAAGTCAGTCACACTATGTTGAGAAATTCAACAAAAATAATTTTGGAATTTCCAGAACACCAGAACACCTATCCAAGAATAAAGGTGAGAGCGTCATTCAACTAAAATATTCTAGAGTGATAGAAAGTCTGATGTACTTAACAAGTTGTACAATACCAAACATAGCTAATGCAGTCAGCAAATTAAGTAGATACACGAGTAATCCAGGAACAAATCACTGGAAAGGAATAGTAAGAGTACTGAAGTACTTACGATTCACTCTTAATTATGGGCTGTATTATACCAGATATCTGTTGGGATTTATGCCATAAAGTTTGTAATTTGTAAATATTATAAATTCATTAATAAAAGAAGTAGTTATTTCATTCAATTAACATGACTCATACGTTTATATTGTATGTGCTAAACATCCAAGATTGCTAGATGTAATCTCAAACTGAGTATATGAACGTTATATACAGAGGAATTCATTTTGAGACATGCAATTTAAAGAGTTCATATATAGTAAGTAAAGTTGGGTACTTTATTTGTGGTTAATCTACAGCTGCGGTCAATTCTGTAATGTACGGTGGTCTTATCTTAGACTACTCATATAGTGATATGAGAATGGAGGCACCTTATATGATATGATCATATAAGACATAGCCATGATCTTTATGAATCTATCACTAAGATCCATTAGTTGAAAAGATTCATACATATCGACAAATGATGGTTGTATATGGGTGATCGAAATCCTGAGTGTCTTGCTATCTCCTTCAAGCTAGATCGTGTTTCTTGACATACCATGGGTGAGATCGGAGTAGCATTCCAGATCAATAACTCCGTATATTGGAATCACAATTTGGCTTATGGCTAGGAAGGTATGCACATAATAGAGGAATCCACTCCTTATGAGAAGTAGATAGTGGTTCCCTTAAGGGTTGATTCAGGACTTGAACGATTAAGAGCGCTCTCCTTCTTCTGTAAAGGAATAAAGGGTATAATCATTCATTAGAGAATCAATGGTACCTAAAGGAGAAGATATAATTAGAAAGATATAACGGACCTTATGACCTAGCTCTAATTATGAACTACTTGTGGAGGATCATACCATATGTAATAGCTATATCGATGGACACTGATAATTTGGTTGTGTAAAACATCTACAGTTACGAGAGTACAACCTTAGGTTTTTAGTGGAATAACTCCGAGGCTAATAATAATGAAATATTAATTAAAGGGTTTAATTTATTTTTCTAAGTATTGTTGGAGCTTAAAACTGTGGGTCAATTAGGTCCCCTTGCTAGCCATTGACGATTGCTAGTAACAAGGCTTAATGAGAATTGGATGGTCCAATTATTTATGTTACGGAAGTAACTGTAATATATTCTGGGAATTAATTAAATAATGTGATTATTTAATTAATATATTATTTAATTGATTAATTAAATATTATTGATTATTTAATTAACATATTAATAATTAAGAATTATTAATTGTTATTTGGACGTTTCAGTTTCGAACCTTCACAAGAGTAAAAGAATAAAATAATAAGAAATTATTTTTACTTGCTTTAAAGAGGTCAAAGGTTCAAACCCTAGTGGTGACCAAATTAAAAAAAGATTTATAATCCTATTTTGACTTGGTTTACTAAACCCTAGGATAGACCCGACGCCGGTTTGGTTTGAACCGTCGAACCAAAATCGAACCGGAACCGGAACCGAAATCGAAACCGAAACCGAAACCGAAACCGGAGAAGGGCGGTTGCGATTCCAGTTCCAATTTTTAAGGAACCACCCGGTTCGAACCGGAATGGAATCAACAGTTCCAAAATTTTATTTTATTTATTTATTTATTTATTTATTTATTGTAAATCCTAAACCTAAACCCAGCATTCCAGCAAGCAGGCACCAACATATGTTCTTTGTTAGGTTAGTTTTCTAATTTTTTATCTCTCTCTCTTCTTCTTCTTCGATCACTTTTTTAGTTCCTCTTCTTCTTCGATCTCTTCTTCTTCTTCGTCTTCTTCGATCTCTTCTTCTTCTTCTTCTTCTTCAATTCACGAAAATTGATTTGGGGTGGTTTCGGGTTGATTTGGGATTTGTGAGAGAGCTGATTTAAAAAATTTTCAGTTCAGAACTGTCATAACTAGAATCGAAACTGCCATAGGTCAGTTCCCTTAGTGTTAGAACCGGAACCGTCGGTTCCAAACTGGAATCGGTGTCAAGTCTACCGTCTACCCTAGGATCCTAGTATATAAGATATACTTGTTAGGAAAAATAAACTAACCTAACCCTAATTGAGACAGAGAGGTGCAGCCACATAGAGAAGGAAAAGAAAAGAAAAGGTTTTTTTTTTTCTTGCCCAAGCTTGGCTAAATTCACTAGAGAGGACAAATGGTTGTCTTCCGGATCTCTCTAGCCTCCATTCAACTGCTCTTGGAATCTGTGACGTGCCCACACACACAATTGCTAGATCACGGGACATAGCTCGAAAGACTTAGTGGTAAAGGATAAAAAAGAAAATGAAGGAGTGTTCTTCAAAGGTATGAAAACAAATCTCTTCCTCATGTTCGTGTATACAAAAGGGTCTAAAGATGATAAAAAGTTTAAAACCTATCGATCTTAACTCTTTGATTTTCCGCTGCACAACCTACAATATCCTACTGTTCTAAAAGGATACACAGATGCAAACTGTATATCTATGAATGATTCAAAATCTACTAGTGGGTATGTGTTCACACTAGGAGATGCGGCTATATCCTGGAAATCTTCCAAACAGACTTATATAGCCAGATCCATTATGGAATTTGAGTTCATTACTCTAGATAAATGTGGTGAGGATGTTGAATAGCTACGCCAATTCTTAGAAGATATTCCAAGATAGTCAAAACCTATGCCAGCTATTTGCATCCACTGTGATAGTCAATCAGCAATAGGAAGAGCACATAGCAACATGTACAATGGGAAGTTTAGACATATACGACGAAGACATAATACCATTAGACAACTACTCTCAACTGGGGTTATCTCTATTGACTATGTAAAGTCAAAAGATAACATTGAGGATCCGCTAACCAAATGGTTAAATAAAGAATTAGTTGAGACATCATCGAGGGGAATAAGACTAAATCCCATGAAATAAAAAGTCGATACAATGGAAACCCAAACTAGTTGACTGGAGATCCTAAGATCTAGGTTCAATGGGATAACCAAGTTGTAAAACTTAGTTGGATCACTGTTAGGGTTACCCTTCAATCCATTCCTACAATAAAACAGTAATTCCTGTAGGGAAAAGGTTAAACTATATTTTTAATGATTCTTATGCATTGGAATTTCAAGCAATGGAATTCTAAGCAGAGTAATGTGGGTTACTCTTGATTAAGAAATCACCTATGTGAGAGAGAAGTGGGGCCGTTTATAAAAGAGAATAGTGAAGGACTATATTCTCCAATGACTCTCACAGAACCTGGCGCATGTTCATGGCAAAAACGAATATAACAATGAGAACCAAATTGGGTTTGAAAGATGCCTGTGTGAGGTGTGTTATTGTTTACATAAAACGGCAGAACAGTTCAAGGATATCATATCTACTAATCAGTCAATAAAGTATGCATACCTTTACGAGGGAAGGTTCAAAGGGTAACACCTACCTACCATATGCAGGTTTCGACCGTTTGAACTTACCGAAAGTCATCTCTTATGTCTCCTAGATCAATTTCATTCATATGAGGGATGTTTGGAAATTTTGCGATGAACACATATTTTGAGAGCACTATTTGAGTATGATTGATTCCATGAAAATGGAAGATCAAAGTATATTCGAATTCTCCTCCAAGAGCGCTTCGAAATGGTATACTCAAACTCATAAAATGATTAATGGATGAATGAGAAATTGAGTCTCAATGTGATCCCATTATGTAGGGAAAAATTGTGCATCTCACATTGGCTAGGGAAAACACTTATATGTGGTATATAAGTGATTGTGTGATAGTAGCTTATCAACATGTGTAGCATAGAGGCTCTCTCTCTCGCACACGCAGAGGGGGGGTGGTGCAAATCATGGACCTCGAACCTTTGGTTGCACGACTCTTGTGTGGGCGCGTCCTGCGTACACGAATGCCGCACCAATTGCACTGTGAGAGTATAACCGACTTTTTGCTACTTCCCTAAGTCAGAAGTTTTTAAATGATAAGGAAAGTATTAATTTTTTTTTGGATTATGATACTTACTTGATCACTAAGAAAACATAATCAATGTTTAATTAGGAATAGATCTCTTTAGAGATTATTCCTTAATTAATTTCCTTTATCGTTAAAAACGTGATAATCAAGTTATTTCCATATCAATCCAATTGAATCATACTGATTAGGTTTTCTATTTAAAAAAACCCTAGTCTATTCCTTATTTAACATATTCTGAAATCACAAAAATTATAGAGAAAATAATTGTTCTTTTCCCAGCTCTTTTGTTCTTCGTATCTTGGTAAGCTAGGATTTAATTTGAGTTCACTGAGAGTGGTTTGTGTTCTACACATCCACTGTTCAAATAGTTGTATTTTGAGAGAAAATCGACATACGCATACGGTGTTAGCCAATGAAATTGTCTTAAGGTCACCGTGTGAAACACGGGCCTCAATTTCCCTAACGTGTTGTTTCTGTTTATTGTTTTTCTATCTCTTGCAAATTCAAACCAGATTGTTTTTTTAGCAATACAAACAACAATATATATATATATATATTAGTAAACATATAGGCAAAAAATAATAAATTATTACAATAGTATCTTTGAACAAAATGACCAACTAAACAAATTAATTTAATTAAAAATAAATCAAAATACTATTTACGTATCTCTTTAATTTAGACTTATTTTTGTTAATTAAGCACTTAAGCTAGACAAGGGACATAAATAAAAAAAATATTACAAAAGGGAACTAAAGAGCCATGAAAACAAAACTTTTTTTTTTTTTTTCTCATATCTTCAATCTTTGACTTTTTAAAAACTTGAAGAACTCAAATTCACCTCTCACATTAGAAAACCACATAATTCAAAATGATTTGAACAAAACTAAAGGTAAGTTTGGTATTATTTTTGAAAAGTTAAAATTAGCTTATTTTATAATTTTAACATAAAATGATGTTTAGTAAATCTTCAAAAAGTGATTAATTAATAATTTGACAAGTTTTGACAATAATTTTAAGAAGTTGGTGGAGCTTATTTTTTAAAGTGATTATAGAATGATTTATTTAAACATTTAATGAATATTTTAAAATATCATTATTATACTTATGAAATCAAATTAAAATCATTTATATATATTATTTCATCTCAAAATTAAATATTCTACTTAAATATTGATTTGATTAATAAAATCTTTTAAAAATATTTTTATTGTTCTTATGGAGTTTTTTTTTTTTTTTCCTAATTTAAATATTCTATTTAAATATTGATTTGATATATATAATTAATGAAAAAATGAAATAGGGTTCTAAAATCATGCATATATTTACTCATAGTAACTAATCTTCACACTTTTGTAATAAAATTACCAAACATATGTACTTTGTTTTTGAGGTTTATGGTAGTTTTAGAAATACAATTAACCAAACATCTACTGATTAACTTCACAACTGATTATTCATTCAGCACAACTAACAGTGATTATTATTAAAGTTACAGCAATACCAAATTTGCCCTAATTCTTAATTTCCTATTTGAATTCATTATCACACATTCGTAGCTCCTCTTTTACTCCCATCTTCAATGTTGTGTTTTTTATGTATTGAAATTTGGGTGTTTTAATTTTTAAATTTTACTAACTTGTAAACTTATAAATTTAGTGGCAATATCTTCACTCTTTTATAATATCATTTTTTTTTTCTCAAAAATTGGATGTAAAAATAATTTTTATGGGTGACAAGAGCATCACTCAATCCTAATTAAAACATATATTATATGTTTTTGAAAGGGGGAAATCATTTTGGTCCCTATGTGACTAATGGTTATCCATTAGGTTCGCGTGATCCCTAAATTATTTGAAATCCATCATTCTGGTCCATCTGTTACTCTGTTAATCAAACTTAATAGTTTTAAAGATATTTTAGTCTTATTCTCTTCAAACAAATAAAATATATATAAAAAATAAAATCAGAAACAAAAAAAACACAAATAACTAAAAATTATAAAAACAAATAAATCCTTACACTAATGTGATTACTATTGGAATTTGAACGGATACTTATAGTAATGATTAATTTTTTAAATTTTATTATCGTGAAATCAACACTCAATCCTAGTTAAAACAAATATTATATGTTTTCGAAGTCAGCCAATTTTACTAAAGAAATTTAACACCATATATATATAATTTTCTGTGACGGTAATTCAAAGCGCCTCTTACATCAAGTTACATGAATCGGTTCAATAGTTTTTAATTTTTTATCAACACTATCCTTTTGAGAAGTTCAAAACAACACATCAACCGGCAAAACGGTTACAACGTAAGAAGGAAAAAAAAAAAAAAAAAAAAAAAAAAAAAAAAAAACATTAGCTAAACGCATCGTTTTGACTTTTATTATGCTGTTGTTGCAAATAAACAGGCAACAGCTTGGCAAAACCTAAACCCCAAACCCCAGAGAGTCCAGACACCAGTAAAGAGCCCCATGATCCACCTCTCCTAGCAAATGACCCTCTCTACGATCCGCTCTTTCTTTTGCTCTTCTCTTTACAACCCAATAAGTATTAACATCCATTTTGATATAGCCACTATAGCTGTATCATTACATTTCTTTTCCTGGTCTTAATTTGAATGTGTTTCAGTTTGTTAATCTCGGTTTGGAAGTGTTTATGCTATTTGGCTCTTCAAAATTTTTGATGGGCATTAAGTTTCTGCTCAATAATTGGCTTCAATAAAGTTTTCTTTTTACGTGCATGTTATGTTTGATAAAAGTCCTCACTGACCTGTTCTTGTAATTGGGTGCCTCGTTTTGGTTTATGGGTATGCTTCGTTTAAAATGTTCAGATTTCTGATTTTTTTTTTTTTTTTTTCCATTTTGTTAAATGGGTTGTGAAGATTTTATTGCGTTAGTATATGGTATCTTGATTTTGTTATATGGGCATGTTTCAGATTGAGGTGAATCCCAGAGCATGCTGTCTTTGCAACACGTTCGTCGGTTTTGCAAATCTGCTGCTGCCATTGCATCAAACAAACTTCCTGCAGTTACATCGAAACACATTCAAAGTCCAAAACCTTTGGAAGGTAAACCTTTAGAACAACCTGCACTTGTCAAGCTTAAAGCTGAGAGAGACCCTGAAAAGTTGTTTCAGTTATTTAAGGCAAATGCCCACAATAGGCTTGTTATTGAGAATAGGTTTGCATTTGAAGACACGGTTTCTAGATTAGCTGGGGCTCAACGGTTTGATTACATTGAGCATTTACTTGAGCACCAAAAGACTCTACCGCAAGGTAGACGTGAAGGGTTTATTGTTAGGATCATAATGTTGTATGCTAAGGCTGGGATGACTAAGCATGCTATTGATACTTTTTATGACATGCATTTATACAGGTGTAAAAGGACTGTTAAGTCTTTTAACGCTGCACTTAAGGTTTTGACACAAACCCGCAATCTAGAAGCAATTCAGGCATTTCTTACAGAGGTTCCTGAAAAGTTCGACCTTCAATTAGATATATTTTCGATTAATATTGTTGTTAAGGCTTTCTGTGAAATGGATATTGTGGATAAAGCATATTTAATCATGGTAAACGCAGAAAAGTGGGGAATAAAGCCAGATGTGGTTACATATACAACACTTTTATCAGCATTGTATAAGAGTAAACGGTGTGAGATTGGCAATGGATTATGGAATCTTATGGTGTGTAAGGGGTGTTTACCTAATCTTGCAACTTTTAATGTTAGGATTCAATATTTGGTTTACAGTGGACAAGCATGGCAAGCTAATAGTTTGATGGCTTTGATGCAGCGTCTTGGGATAAGGCCTGATGAGGTTACTTGTAATCTGGTGATAAAAGGGTTTGGCCAGGCTGGGTATCTGGAGATGGCCAAAAGGGTTTATTCTTCTATGCACACCAAAGGGTGTAAGGTCAACGAAAAAATTTACCAGACAATGATACATTACCTCTGTAAGGGAGGGGAGTTCAATTTGGCATGTACAATGTGTAAAGACTGCATGAAAAAGAATTGGTATCCAAGTGTGGATACCATTCTTGCACTGCTTGAAGGCCTGAAAAAAAATAAGCAGCTTGGCAAGGCTAAGATGATCGTGGCATTGGTTCAGAAAAGAGTGCCTCCTTTTCCTTCGAAGCAATTGAGTTCTATGCAATCCATACTGTCAAAGAGTTGAATTACAAGAACTGAAAAATACATAGTTTAAATAGCTTGACAATGGTGCTTAACAATTGTTTGTTTTCTTTTTACATTCATTTGTTTTTCTTAAGGCATCACGCACCAAAAATTTAGTGGCTAACATTTGGCCAAAGGCGCGCGCCCTCTTTTATCTAATTTGTTGTACCACCTGAATAAAGTTCAAGGTGAAATGAAAATTCAAAAAAACAGTGGTGACCCCAAATTCTTTTTAAGTTATTTTGCAACCTCCTCTCCCCACTACAAATGCTATATCTTTGCACACGGAGCACACTGGGTTGCAAGTTTTCATGCTTCCATCCATCAAAATACAAGATAAAGAGGTTTTTTTCCCTCTCTCTCTCTTTCTCTTCTTTGTTATTTATTCTGAATTAACTGATAAACAGCACCTTGTCTAGTAAATCTTGATATTTCATATTGTTGCAGGTACATGAACAACAAGATACTGAGGATATTGTCCTTACTCCTTAAAGAAGGTGCCAACTTCTCGGAATATAGGTTAATATGTTTCTAGTTATACATAGATATTCTTAGCTGTGGATGTTTGGATTTTGTCAAAATACAATCCTTGAGTTTTTAAATGTTAGATACATCCATATATGTCATTTGTTTTTTGTTTCTGTTCTGTGCAGAAAAACAGAATATACAAATAAATCTAATCCATGAAAATGCATCAAATGATTGAGATTTGATACACACACACACGTTGAGGTTGGAAAAGTTGGGTAGTTCACTGTATAGTATGCTTCTTTTATTGATTTTGCTTTTCATAGGAGATAATATTTCTGGAGATGGCAGGCTTTTGTATGCTCCATGTCAGTTCTGGCTTCAGTGACACCATATTATGAGCCATGCTCTTGGATAAAAACTCTTATCAACCTTCTCTTTTCGTGTATACTAGGACCCATTACATGGAACTAGTCATTTGAAGGGACATGTTAAAATAAATGCAGATACAGATGTATGTTTATCACCCACACATAAAGAGACTGATATACTGTTAATATTCAAGACAGATTGGATTATGGTCTAAATTGTCTTTTGACTCTTTTCCTGTGTTGTAATTTTGAGTTTGGAATATGCTGAGTGTTAAGATACATTATAATCCTTTGAATTGGAATGCAGAAAATTGATTTATTAGTGTTTGGTGAAAGATGTGAAACAACCTTATATGTCAAGTGTCAACTGAAATCAGTCATCTATATTCAGTGGGGGGAGGAAACTAATTTCTATGATGTCACCTTCCTTTTAATCATCACCCCAGTGATTCATTGTAAATCATTTTAAATTGGTAGAAGAGCAAAATAGGCTTTAAAAATCCCTATCTTGATATTCTCATGTCCTGAAATTGGCTAGCATGCTTTAATAGTTAGCAATTAGTGACACCAGTCAATGACAATAGTGCTCAAGGTTATAGGAACACTTTAAACCAACAATGGGAAGGAACGAAAGGTTAATCAACCCATTTTGGTCCACTCTGATCATCTCAGGTGGGCTTAGTCCTTAATGCATGATTAAAGATGCTTGGGAAAAACCCCCTGTGAACCTGCATTGGTTGCCTGTTCCTATATACTTTTTGTTCCTTTGACAGTTTGACTTCATATATGTTAACCTTAAATGCTCTTGATTAAGTCAGTTGAACTCCAAGGTTGGCTGAACCTTAGCTTTCATTTACCATTTTGATGGATAATGAGAATAATATATTTAGGGATTTATAGCTTTAATAGAATAGGATTTTATTGCTTTTATTATGATTAGATTTTATATTCTTTTAGAAGTTGATTTTTATGGAAATTAGTTTCCTAATTTGTGTGGTTTTAGTCTCTATAAATTGAGGCCTATGTTATATTGGTTAGGCAGCCTTTGATGATGAATTATATTAAGTTTTGATTTCCCTCTTTAGTTTCTCTCCTCTTAATTCTATAGTTTTCCCCACTTTCCTTTAATTTCTATCTTCTCTAAACCCTAATTCTATATTACTTTCCTTGTGTTGGTTCTACATCACATTTTGCTATTAAATGTTTTCTAAGATGTTTCAAGGCAAAGAAATTTCCACATATTTTTTCTCACAAAATATACCCGTCACTGGCAGGTTCTTGCCTCACCCTCATGTTGGATAATATCTTCTGTTTCGGTGAGTATCCATAATCCATAGCATATTTAGCTTAAACCTGAAGGCCAACCTTCAATAAATGAGCATTTTCACTTGACAACCACTACATTTAGCGGTTTCTTTGAATTAGTATGTTGACATCCGAAATGAACATTTTTCTCTTCTTTTGCAGTTTGTATATGTTGGCATTCAGATTTTTAGTTTTGTTTCAAAATCTTATTTGTCTCGTTTTTATTTGAAATAAAAAAATTTGAACTCCATCTAACAGGTCGAATGTTAGTAATTTGGTTGTACAAAGCTCATTTTGAATAATACATTACCCTGTTCTTGCTTGCAGTGTATTCTCATTGGTGCTTTGGGATTTTGCTTGTTGTGACATGGAAAAACAAAAAAACAAAGGATGGAAGTCGAAGGAAATTGTTTAATTGTTGGCAAAGGTCATAACCCTCTCCTTCAATTCGCCATTCTTCGAAACCTTGTATGCTCTGATGAGAAGAAGAGGTGGTGTTGATCAGATAATGGTGATTATGTAGACCCATTTTTTATGGGATTTTCGCCGGTATTGATCTGCCTCTTTTCAGTTCTCTGGCTCCACTGAAGCTTTTTTTTTAAACTTAGAAACAGGGTGTGGGAAAGAAAATTTGAAACCGTACTCAAGCCGAGAACCTGAACCAGGAAAAAAAAAAACGGTCGTTCTATTTAACCTTTGCCTTCTTATATGATTTCCGATTTATACGTAAATAATTTTTTTGTATACCATCTACTGTGCGGTGACTCGAACAAGAATGAGCGCCCCTTATCAGCAAGCCACATTGGGCGGTGGTATATACTAAACATTTGTTTATACTAAGATTGACAATCCTGATTTCTATAAATCAAACTTTTACAGTTTTAAGTAGCAAATTAAAATGTTTACATTTGATTAAGAACAAAAATTAATCTTAAAGTAGTTTGTATTTATCATGTCATTCACAACATCTTCATGTCACATCATTTGGGTTGATTGTGCTACTGTACGTACGGAAAAAGACTCGAACTCCTGACCGGATCATACAAACTCGAACTCCCGCTTGAAATAGAATATGATATTAAAAATATGTGTTACCAATTGCCTGCAACTGGTTATCTCACTCAAACAAAACTCTCTTTATATATAAAACAATAAAACAATAAATAAAAAATCACTAAGTTTATGTTTAGTGTAACACACTAACACTTTATATGATAACAAGTACATCCCCCTAAATAATGAATTGGGATGTCTATGGAACCCTCTAATTTCTACCGCTTTAAATTTCTTACTGGGTTTTTAATTTTTAGGATACTGATTTTTATATCTTGAAAGTTGAAAGTAATTTTAAATCTACTGATTTTAACACTCTAAATTGCTTGACAAATTACCGGGTTTTTAATTTTTAATATATTTTTGATGTATTTTATCATTTATTTATTTGTTTTATATATAATAAAATAATTGTTTATTCATTAGAAGTTTAAAAGGACGACTTTACCATTGTACCGTTAACTTTTGACGACACATATTTAAACGCTAGGGGACGTTTGTGCAATTTTAAGGAACAGTTCTACATGTATGAAATTATGCCTAATGTCAAGGGAGGTTTATGAAAATACCCCTTTAATGAGAAGATAAAAGGAAAGCGTGGTCACTGGTCAGTCAAATTCTTGTCATCTAAAACCCTAACCGAGTCATTCTCTCTCAAATCGGAGGCAGCTTCTACTTGTCTGCAATTTCGTGTATGTTCTCATCTTCACTTCTCTCTCTCGAACACGAATAAATTTAGCTGTTCATGATTCTTGTTTGCATGATTGTAACTTTTGTTTTTATTTTGTTTAAAATCGATGAGTAGTCTGTTTTGGATGCTGAGAAGTCAAAAATTGGTTTTGAAGATTCTTGGTAGTTTTCTAGGGTTCAAGATGACCAAGGTTTTACATTGAGTGAGTTAATTTTCCGTTTTTTTTTTTTTTTTCCTGGATTTTCTTAGCAGCCGAACATGGGGTTAGGGCAAAATAAAAAACGGTTCAATCTGCTGTAATTTCGTTTTGAAAAACCTCATTTCTATACTGAAATTTCCTTAGAAGATTGAACATGTTATTGCTGGTTTTGAGTTCCAATCTGCTGGTCTTCATTTCAGCCAAACATGGTTTTGAGTTCCATTTCATCTACTTGTCTGTATTTCAATTTGCTGCAACTTCGTTTATGTTCCCATCTTCATTTCTCTCTCTCTCTCGAACACTCTTAAACATTTTAGCAGTTTTGTTGATGATTCGTTGTTTGCATTATCGTAGATACTCGGTTCAAGCTTAGTGCCAGAAAAGATGTCAAATATAGTGCTTTTTGAGGACATTTTTGTTGTTGATAAGATTGATCCAGATGGTAAAAAGTTCGATAAAGGTACGAAAGTGACTGTTTTTGTTTGTCTACTGTTCATTGCTTCATTCATGGCCTTGGTTTTTATATCATCTATCTATGTTATTGAGTAATACTTATTGCTGTTGTTAGCCGCAAAACTGGTATGTTTGATTATGATAATAAAAACAATTGGCCAAGTTCTAAAAACTGGTTTGTTTCATTATGTATTCTTTTTATTTTGTAATAATTTTGGAAGCTAGATACTCTACTGATAAAAAATTAATAGATGGATTTGATGAGGGGGTTCAAGGGTGTATTTGGTATTGTTTTTCAATGTTGATAATGAAAATGGATTTGTAAAATAAAAACATTGAACTGAATGTGATTCTTATAAGATTGTAGGGTACATTTTGGTAGATCATATAATGTGTGTGCGTTTGGATTTCGGAAATAGATTTTTGAATCAATTCCTATCCCTACCAAAAGCTGAAAAGCATTGCAATTTGTTGACCATCAAGTCATCAACTTTATAAATCAATCTCTTACAGTTTTAAGCAGCAAAATTTAAAATGTTTACATTTGATTAATATAAATAATGACAAAAAAATCCATGTCAATTAATGATCATTTATAGGATATTTTTTATTGAGTAATACTTATTGTTGTTGTTAGCCTCAAAACTGGTATGTTTGGTTATGGTAATAAAAACAATTGGCCAAGTTTTAAAAACAAATCTCAAGTATCTGGTCATCCGAGATTGAGTTTTGAAACAAACATGATTAAATAAACCTTTATGTTTGCATATGTTTTGATATGGCTTTGCTCAAATTACCCTAGAGTAAACCTTAGGATCTACTTTTCATATCTATTCCATTATCCCAAGTGCATTTGGAATTTTGGAGCTTATCAAGAATACTTGGGAGTTGGGACTTAGAATTGTCATTTAAACTTGAATCAAATCTAGAATGCATAAAAGACCATCAAGAGCTATACTGTAATTCTTTGAACTATAAGAGACAAAACTGTAATTTTCCATTTCCATGATGGAAAGTTCTGCCGGTCTATTTTTTTTTTTTTTTTTGGTTTTACGGCTATACATGTCTCTAGCTCAATTTAAACACTTTCAATTGCCCCATAAATTTATGTAACTTTACTGTGATTTCTCCAAAACATATTAGAATTCATATTAGCCATAAAAACATATCAATTATAATCTTGAGCTTAGATATGTGTATTCACTTTTTGAGAGAGTTTTTCTCTGTAATTTATTTCTTTCTCTTGTAATATTAGTGTGTTGGGTATCACTTGAGGGTTTTGTAATTCTATAAGTCTGTTTGGTTCTACTTCTCTAAATAGATTTTTTAGAAATAGAGCTCTTACTGATAAAGCTTTTGACTAATAAATGGTTTCGTTATATCATTTTAATAGTATTTTGATGCCATTAAATTACTTGAGAGGATTTAATCGGCTTTTATGTTAGAAAGGGTATAGTGAAATTATTAGAAATTGAGAAAAACATAATTTATCCTCCCTTGAGTTGAGTTGTCGTTTGGTCCTGCAATTGTTATCAGATCTTTTATATTTAAAAGCTCTGATACCAATTGAAGGATGAAAAGGCAATGCAAGGGAAAGGGAGAAATTAAGTTATGATAAATTTCAATCTCAAATGCATTTCAACTTACTGTACAAATGAACAATATTATTAAAGAACCAATATAACTTTGCTCGATATAAAAAGATAGGGGAAAGGGGGAGCGAAACTAAAGTTTTGTAGTAAATCTATCGGTATCACCAATTGACTTTAGGTGCCAATATATATATATATATATATATATATATATATATTGACTATATATTTGCACAAAGTTTTTAGAATTGCATTTTGTTATTAGAAATTGGGAAAAACATAATTCATCCTCTCTTGGGTTGAGTTGTCATTTGGTCCAACAATCGTTATCGGATACCATTGATGGGGGAAAAGGCAATGCAAGTGAAAGGGAGAAATTGGGTTATGATAAATTTCAATCTCAAATGCATTTCAACTTACTGTGCAACTAAACAATATTATTAAAGAATCAATATAACTTTGCACGATATAAAAAGATAAGGGAAAGGGGTTGTAGAGAGTCTATCATTATCACCAATTGACTTTAGTTGCTATATGTATATTGACTATACATTTGTACAAAGTTTTAAAAATTGCATTTTGTTATTAGAAATTGGGAAAAACATAATTCATCCTCTCTTGAGTTGAGTTGTCGTTTGGTCCAATAATTGTTATCTGATCTTTTATATTTAAAAGCTCTGATACCAATTGTTGGATTAAAAGACAATACAAGGGAAAGAGAGAAATTGAGTTATGATAAATTTCAATCTCAAATGCATTTCAACTTACTGTGCAAATGAACAATAATATTAAAGAACTGATGTAACTTTGCACAATATAAAAAGTTAAGGGAAAGGGGGAGGTTGGGGAGCGAAACTAAAGTTTTGTAGTGAGTCTTATCATTATCACAAAAAAAAAAAAAAAAAAAATCTCCTTTAATAAATAAATATAAGAAAACTAATTTCAAAAGTAAGATACGATTTGATCAAATATAAGCTAAAATATCATGTAAAAACTTCATACTAATGATATATAGACGCTTCTAAGGCTCAAGGAAATACTCAATACTCACGATATAGCAGCATCTAAGGCTCCAAGGAAGTGTTTAAAATGAGCTAAAGGCTTATTTATAGAGAGATAATAAAAAATCAGCTGTTAGGAGTATCCAAAGACAAAACCAGCAAACCAGTTTGCGTTTGACCAAAGCCAAAAATTACATTTTTCCCCTCACAAGCTTTTATTTATACTAGGTTGGTTTTTAAAGTTCATTTGACAATTCTAAGTCAACTGATCTAGAAATCGTTTGAGGACGCATAGGATGATTTGAAAAACATGCTAAATGATCATTAAAGTCATTTGAGCCATATCATTTAAAAACACGTGCAAACATAAGATTAGTTTACAAGATGATAAACAGTGAAGATTGGAATTAATCATGCTTGCTTCATGCTTAAAAAATAATCTTTCTTCAATGTGCAAATGCCTAAATGTGCTTATCCATGCAAGTCAATTCTTATCTTCAAAATGCTAGATTTTTGCATGATGTTATTTTCATCTTTTCAATACACTTGAACATTACCAAAATCAAAACTAAATCAAACAATTTTAGAACTTCATCAACTGTTTGTTATTATCAGTATCAAGCATAAAGCGTTGAGGCTAACCATTGCTATCACTTTATTCTTTCCCTGCTAAATAGAGTCTCTTCAAGTTGCTGCTATGGCATATGAATTTGAGATTCTGGGAAGTACTTTCTGGTACCTGACTTTGGTTCCTCTACAATTAATTCAAAATGGTCTACAAGATACATGTACAGAAATATACATATCTATATAAACAGGCCTATAGGTCTTAGTTTCACTAGATGGGTATTACTTAAGAGCTTGCTGCTATGGTTTTATTTTCACTACAAGTGTATTTCCTTCCCAGACCTGTTTGGCTTTTTATGATATGGTGTTACTATAAAGTTCTGATTCATCATCTATCAAGATAGTTACTGACATCGGCTGTGACACATCTTTTGATCTTTAACTTTTACTTGTGTTATAAGTATATGCTTTTAGGCATTTGAGGATTACATTTTGATTTGGTTGCACCACAGTTTCCCGCATTGAAGCACGAAGTCAGAACTGCGACATGTACATGCTACTGGATGTGAACACAGAAGTATATCGCATGCGCATTGGTGATAAATTTACAATGGCATTAGCTCACACGCTGAATTTGGATGGAACACCCGATACTGGTTATTATACTCCGGTATCCTTTCTCCTCTTGTGATTTTGACTTCCTGTTGAAACTAGGGGTGTTGAATTCATTGCTGCTGAGGATTTTTGGTGTGTTTTTGCCATTTTACATGACATTATATTTTCCTAGATGTTCTGTTTTTGCTTGGTATAATAGGCTTAAAGTGTTTGTTATATTTCTTTCTAATCGTTTTATCAGTTGTGAAGCCCATCTGAACCTGATCTATCTAGAACTAGAAGTAGTTGGAATCATTTCCTTCCTCATAATTTGCCTCTTAAATTAAGACATTAGCAGAACCCTATGTATATTATGGTTCTACAAATTGCAGATTTTTTATTATTATTTTTTTAACTTCTCAATTTTATACATCTTGATATCGGTTTTTCAATTTGTTTTCCTTTTTAGTTGATGAAGCTGTTATACTACCTATATAATGAACTCTATTCCTGTTGTTCCAGGGTGGGAGGAAGTCACTAGCTGACAAGTATGAATACGTAATGCATGGGAAGTTGTACAAGATCTCTGATGAAGGTTCAGGAAAACATCTAAAAGCGTATGAACTCATACTTAAAAACACTTATTGTTATGTTTCCATGGTGTATAGCCGAGGCTTGAATGACTTTTTCATCTTGTATATTTCAGGGAGATATATGTTTCATATGGTGGGCTTCTAATGATGCTGAAAGGGGATCCCTCTTATATCACTCAGTTTGAGCTTGATCAGAAGCTTTTTCTCCTTATGAGGAAGCTGTGAGACCTTTTTTTTCTTTTCTTTATGTTAGAACAAAGCTGTAAACTCTGTATTACTAAATGATTTTAGATCGGATGCTGTCGTGTTATATCAATGTTCCAGTGCTCTCTATATTTAACTTATCAGGCAAGAAAATATATGATGGATGCCTTGACAGTTGATTTTTTGAACTTATGGTAAGATATATGTTATCTTCTATCTCTCTATATCTTCTTTTCAATCGATCCAAAATTGTTTCTTTCTGAAAGAAAAAAAATATTAAATTAATAGATATAACATTCGATTAAGTCAATAATTTGAACCGAGGAACACAGTTTCTATCAATTTCCTGTGACAACTCTTCTAAATCTTTACAACTACGTTAATAATTTAAAAAAAAATTATGTAAGCTTTTAAGACTTTTTATATTAATTTCTACATTATGCATCCCATCTCAATTCAAGTATATTAGTATTATTCTATGATGATGATGATGTTACCATTACCATAATTATTAGTTTGTATTTTAATTCACGATGTCCAATATAACTTGATGGTAAATGATGCTTATTTAGTCCCGTAATGTTCTAGTTTCGACTAAATTTTTTTGTTAAAACACAATATTACTATTACAATCATTAGAAAAAGAGCCTTTTAGAATTGGATTAATCCAGTTTGTCCGAAGCCAACACTCAAAACCTTATCCAACTAAAAAAAAAAACCAATAAGAAAATGCCAAGTCAGCATCAAGTATCTAATTGTATCCAACTCTGGCCATTCTAAATCCACAAGTTGGTCATGTGGCCTCTGCTTCACCGTCACTCATTCAATTTATAACTCAAAAACCTCCAACTTGTGAGTATTGCAAATTTATTCACAGAAAATGGCAACCTGTGCTATGACTACCCTCCCACAATTCAACGGCCTCCGACCCAAATTCTCAGCAGCACCTCCACTACAAGCAGCAGCGGTTCTACCAATCAGGCGAAAGGGGAATGGAGCATTGGGTGCTCGCTGTGGCTACATTGGTTCACCCACCAATTTGGTAACACTATAATATATTCTTCTCAATCTCATCCAAGGTTGTGACTTGTGATGTTGATATATAAAATTAATTTCATATTTTGACAGATAATGGTGACAACTACAACTCTGATGCTATTTGCTGGAAGATTTGGGTTGGCTCCATCAGCAAACAGGAAGGCAACAGCAGGATTGAAGCTGGAAGTGAGGGACTCTGGCCTTCAAACGGGTGACCCAGCTGGCTTCACCCTTGCTGACACCTTGGCTTGCGGATCAGTTGGTCACATCATTGGTGTTGGTGTGGTTCTTGGCCTCAAGAACATTGGTGTCCTGTAGACTGTGATTCTTCTTCTCTTTTTTTTTTAATATGTATTTTATGTTAATTGTTAATACTCTTATGCACTATATCTCTCTTTTATATCTCTAACTTATTGTCTAATGGATGCTTGTCATATTAGTAAAATAACAAAATTTAACCCAAATCTTTCATGCAATTTCTGTCATAGATTCAAAATTTGTGAAAATCGTCAAAAATAACCACATACGTTATGCGAAATTGGGGGACGCGCATCTTCCCTTCATATCTATTGGGAAGATGACATGTTATTTTGGTCCCCCTGAAATAATCAAGAGGGGGGACATGCCACCTCTCTATAGATCTACGGGTATATGGTGGCTTTTTACTCGGAAAACCACAGTGGAGGCTCGTGCCTCCTCCTTACAGATCTGCAGGGAAAAGGGTAGCTCCTTTATTGAAAATACTAATTGTATTTTTACTATGCAATTAAAGGACAAGGGTAAAATAGTCTGTTTGCGTAATATGTTATGATTGACCATTAAAATTTTGATTAGAATGACCAAATTGTGTATTTTCGAAAATATTGAAACTACGAGGGTTCAAAATGAAAAGATTGGTCAAAAAGTGTCATTTTAAGAAACATTAAGGATTAAAATGAAATGTCCCCATATTAAAGATATTCAAATCACTTTGGTGAAGAAAGAGAAGAAAATAAGATAAAATATTTTAAAAACTTTTAAAAGAATTTGTTGGATGAGATATTCTTTTCTTTCTTTTAACTTGGGGAGAGTGATTAGAACTTGGAACCTCAAACCATCGTCGAGAGGTGTGGTTACTATCAAAGTATCAAGCTATGTCTTTTGATTATATAGCTTAGGATAAATTATAAATAAAATGACTTTAATAACATTGGGAGATCTACAAAAACCCCTAAGGTTTGACTCATTTTCAAAAGAGTAATTCTATATACAATCGTGGTTACGTAACCGATTTGGAAAAGAGTGAATAAAACATAGGACCCGCATAAAAAAATCCACTCTTTTCCAAAACCGTCACGCGACGGTTACGCAACCACGGTTATATGTGGAATTACTCTTTCCAAAAATAATTTTATAGTTTTGGATTTAGGTGAAAACCCTCTTACCTTTAAAATATGTCGATATGGCACTCAAATACATATAATTAATTGATTGTAACATCTTTTTAATTGTAAATAGAAACATAAATATTTCATCATTTTTTAAAAGTTCAGAGTGTATCAAAATTCAAATAATTTCTAAAATCGGGTTATGAAGTTAAAAAAGAAAAATTTCAGGCTTATAGAACTAAATTTAAAAATTCGTCACAAATTGAGTATTTATCATTTTGAGATGAAACCAGTTTTAAAGCACTCAAGAAGATCTACATTTTTTTTTTTTTTTTTTTTTTCACATTTGGAATTACAATCACGAAAATAATGAAGAGATGATTTTAAATAGGTATTAAAAATAGAAAATCATTTAATTTTAATTAACGATAAGTTAAATTAAAAGTAAAATAATTATTAAAAAAGTGGTCCTCCTCACATGTTTTTATGTTATATTTATTTTGCATTTTAATTATTTTGTAATTTATTAGTTTATTGTAGTTAACAAAAATCTAAAAGAAAGAACATTTTTGGTAATATGTTGTGTTTGCTTTGCACATATAAATTATATCACCGTAGTTTTTTTCAAAGGTACATAAAGTTTTTTATGGGTGTAAATATCGTCACTCTATCACCAAAGACGGAGTGTATGTGAATAATACATTACAATCCAATGCAATACAATCCAATGCAATTCAATTTTCCAATGTTGTAAATAAGCGGTGTCCATTGTGTTCAACTATTAATCAAGTGTGAAGGTAATTTTGAAACGTTTGGATACTCTAGTTACTCTATCACCCTAACATTATTCTTGGTTACACCTCTACGTATACATTGTTTGGATTATTAATTTTAAAAGTGTTTTCACTTCAAATACAGTCTAAATATTTATCAAATTAGAATTCAGTTTTCCTTGTTATTGTTTGAAACTATAATTATATTAATATTTATTCAATAGTTGATAAACATTATGAAATGAAAATTGATATTTATTATTTTGAATACGCATGAATTTTTTATATTTAAATTTATTAAACATTTAATACAACTTTCTTTTTAAAAAAACACATTTAATACAACAACTATTTTTTTTTATTGAAGTTGATAACACCAATCAACCAAATTCAACCAACCCACCATCAATCTCTCGAATTAGAATCCCTTGCTTCCTTTACGTTGTTTGCATGTTCATCAATCAACATCATTTTGCTGTTGCTCAATGATATTTAAAGGACAACTGTTATCTTCTCCAGCAGAGGTAACCTTTGTAATTACTTCGTGTGTAACCTTTGTATGTTGCATTTCAATTACATATGCCTGTCGCATTTAAAAAAAAAATAAAAAAAAAAAATTAACTTCATATTTTGCTTGTTATTAACACCGATAAATGAATCCCGGCTCATACTTTGGCAGCACTTCCAAATCAAATTTTGATTTGAACCAAGGGGGGCCTTCAGCTTGGAATTACACAAACACAACATATAACAACTACTGTTATGGTGGTTCTTCTTACAACACCAATGTCTAAGAAGCTGCAATTGATCATTCTCTTTTCACCGATCATACTCGCTTAACCCCAGCTATGTGTACTTCAAACAATATGACTACTCTCGAAGTCGACTCAAAGTTATCAGAGTTAGATGACCCGATTGAATTTACAAGTCTTCAACCTAGTGATGTGATTGGTAAGGAGTTTGCTTCTATTGAAGATGCCGAGGCCTTTTACAACAACTACTCAATGTTCATTGGGTTTAGCATCGGGAAAGATGAAAAGAGGCATGATATACAAGGTGTTATTACAATATGTAGGTGTGAAACTAATTATAGCACGGTGTGTAGGGGGGGGGGGGGAATAAATTTTACGCTTTTTACCCAATTTTTCGTGTTAGTCAAAATTACGAAATTACCCCTAAATAGATAAAGCAATAAATCAAGTAAAATATACGGAAATTAAATAACACTTGATTTTTACGTGGAAACCCTCACGGGAAAAACCACGGGCTAGTAAGTAAGCCACACTCGAACCTCGAATCCACTAAATGTGTAAAGGATTACAACCTAATCCCGGAAGTAATCACACACCTACCTAATCCCGGTATGAGTGAACCTAATCCAATTTGCTTGCGATCTAAGCAACCTAATCCTGAAAACTACACACAAGACTTACTTTCTCTATGAAGAGAATACAATCCTAAGTGAATATATGTGAATATCCAAAATGCAACATAGAGCAAGGGAAACCCTATATGCTTATCTAAGATGATTAATATGCAATTAGAACAATCCTAGATATTAAAAACTAAATGACATGTTCAATCAAATAGTTTAGCTAATCAAGATTAAGCACAAAACCTAATTAGCTATCAAAATACAACACTCAATCATGTCAACACAACAATCTCTATTTTGAATATTAGATTTTAATCTAAGAACAAGCAAATAATAAAAGAGATGCCTTGATAAATAAAACACTAATTATAAATGATAATAGTGAAGAACATACCAAGGGAAGTGTGTTGACCAAGACCCATGCAAGTAAACATCCTAACTATGCTAGAAAATGCTTAGATGATATTATGATGCATATGAAAATGGGTTTTAGAGTTAAAGACAAGTTCTTGGGGGTTTTTCTCTTGAAGATATTTTTTCTCTCTCAAAGTGTGTATGTTTGCCTTCTTAAAAAAAATGAAGAAGAAAATATATATATATACAAAAATGAATCAGGTCAAGAAACAAAAAAGAAACAAAATGCCATCGTTTTTTTTTATCAATATATATATATATTTACTATATGCAAAAGACACAAAAGACAATAACATCAGGAGAAGGCGAAGCACTTTAATATATATAATATATAATATATGCATAAGACAAACAAAGAAAAGAATATACAAATATATATATATATTAACAAACGGGCAAAGGCACATATATCTATAGATATTATTATATATAAATATATATATATATATTAACAAACAGCAGAAGACAAAAAACAATAAAAGCAAAAAGCAAACATATATATATATTATATACATATCAGAACACGTGATTATATATATATATATATATATATATATATATATATTAACACACAAACAACCAACATATAAAGCAAACAAAACACAGAAGTAAATTAATCAGGTGAGGGCGCGTTGTTTGTTCCGTGAAGCAAACGGGGGCAGAAGAGGGGTTTGGGCGTGGGGAGCCCGTGGCTCACACGCCACCCCATGCTATGTGTGGCTATTATGCCACACTAAGTTGACTTTGGACACGAGCGTTCTTCAGTCCAGGTAACCTCGAACCTCGGAATTCAATTCCGTCTTCGAAAAATTAACCCGAACTCAATTATAAATATGGAAAATTATATAACCTTTCAATTTAAGCTCGGAATTGAATTTCGGTTTCTGATAAAAACACGGAATGTCCCAAATGTCTCGGAAATCATCCGAAACATATAGACAAGTCTCCGAATCGCTCGGAACTCATCTATGGACAAATCCACACATAAAAATATAACAAAGAAGTGCAAGTGTGATAAGTGACATGTGAAGAGAATGCACACAAATGCAAGTATGCTAAGTGAGTGTGTGCACTAAATCTCTTCATAGAAAATTAAGCACTAAACATATACCTTTGGAGTGCTTAACACTTGCAAGGGCCTTGAGCTTGAACACATTCCTAAGCTACCCTTACATGATCCCCACATATGGTTTGATCACGAAATAAGCCAATTAAAAACTATGGGAATCCTTACAAGGTGGGTTTGCTCAAAGCAAGGGTATAGATCACAGAAGTATATTGAAAAAACTAACAAAATATGTGAACCCAAAGGTCAAACTCGAGAAGGATGTCGTGCGGTATTCAAAGTTAATTATGAATGAAATAATGATTTATGGGTTGTTAAAGATTAATTTGTTACTCAACAGACTCACAATTTGTCACCACAGAATCACATCTAATTCTTACGATCACATTGATGTGTCAAAGAGTCAGAAATTGTACAATTAAAGTCGTGGCGATCAGTTGGTGTCAAAACCACCCAAGTCATGGACCACCTTATGGACCACGCTGATAGCTATTCAAATGTCGAATACACGAAGAAAAACTTGCTGAATCATTTTGATTCAATTCATAGGGATGAGTTTCAAACATCTAATGTCAATTTCGTTATATCATACTTGACTGCAAAAGCAGTAATGGATCCTGAATTCTTCTTCGATTACACATTGGATGAAGATGATAGATTCAGCAACTTGTTTTGGGCAGATTTGACGTCTCGTTCATACTATGGATTTTTTAGTGATGTGTTAGCATTTAATGCGACATACAAAACAAATGTGTATCGGAGACCTCTTATAATGTTATTGGTGTCAATACTCACAATTGTACCACCATATTCGGTTTTGGGTTGCTAGGGGATGAGACCGTGGAGACATATACTTGGTTGTTATGGACTTTCTTGGTCTCAATGCATGGTAAGATGCCACAATCCGTTGTTACTGATGGTGACAGAGCCATGCATAAGGCAATAAAGACAGTGATGTATGAATCTGTTTGACGGTTATATTGTTGGCATCTTGAGCAAAATATTTAGAATAATATACAAGATGACAACTTCACACGAGCATTCTACAGTTGGATGTTGAATTTTATGACGATCGAGGAGTTTGATCTGAAATGGTTAAACATGGTTGAAAAATTTGGCTTGAACAACAATGAGTGGGTGAATGCAATGTATTACAAACAAAAGCAGTATACGGAAACTTTCTTAGAGATAGTTTTTTTGGTGGGATGCGAAGCACATAATGTTGTGAGAGTATGAATTCATTCCTTAATCGATATGTTGATTGTCGACTTAAGATGTATAAGTTCATGTAAAACATTGATAGGGCATTGGACCGCATTTGAAATACTGAAACCTTTAATGATTATTAGTGCAGTAACACAACACCAGTATACACTACTCATTTGTTGGACCTAGAGAAACATGCTGCTAACAAATGTAAGGAATTTGATTAATACCGAATCTAGCATGTATAGGCACATAATACATTTATAGTTCAACCTAAACATATTTCTACATCATGATTTAATCAAACCCTAAATACATGTTACTAACCCATGGCGATTCAAGAGAAAGAGGAAATAAGTGAAAGCGGAAGCGTACCTGAATCCATTGTCGGAGGTTGGTGGACAGGTTGTGATCTTCCAAATTATCACGATCTTTGTGAACTCTAAAGTGTTCTCTCTTGTTCTGGTGTTAGGGATACAGACAAGCCAAAAAGTATCATGTAATTTGGGGACCATAACCCTAATATATAATAATCAAATTATTATATGTTTTGTTATTTCTAATTTGGCCCCTCATCAAATTAGATATAGCACTCTAGTATCTACATATTAATTCCATGACAATTATACCCTTAAGCCTTAAAACTTTAAATCTTAATTAGACCATTTAATTTAGGCTTAACCAAAGATATCATAACACATTTAATATTTACATGTGTGGCCCCACATGATGGAATTTTCCGACAATCTCCCAATGGGCCACATATGTAACTTTACAAATGTCAAATGTGTATGACTTTATGAGCTCCAAAATTTTGCTATCACAGTTTTAGGGTATATCCGAACAATCTCGTCCATTGATTATGCCGTTATAGGATCAAAGCAGTTTTCGTCACATTTAGCTTGACTAAACCCATCAATGGTCACGTACACCAACATATCAATGGTCACGTACACCAACATAACCAAACGACATAGAACAATCATGGATGTGTAGCATGGAAATTACATGCAATGTGATCTATACATGTCTATTTCCAACTGGTCCTACTTTATTCTTTAGTGAGATCAATACTTAACACTATGTAACAGAGTGAAATAAACTGAATACTTTACTTATGATCAGAAAAATATACAAATACATAAATGCATAAGTATGTCCAAAATCAAACATAAAGCAATAAAATGCAAAATGATACAAACTCCTACTATAATGTGATATCCTCACACAAAATAACACCCATATAAGCATTGTGCTCATGAAAGACCTTGGGTAGTAATCCCTTTGTAAGCGGATCCTGCTATTATGGAGTTTGTTCTAATGTGCTCTATGGATATCTAATCACTCTACACTCTCTCCTTCATAACTAGGAACTTAATGTCAATATGCTTTGACCTAGATGAGCTCCTGTTGTTGTTGGAATATAGCACTGTTGACATATTATCACAATATAGTTTGAGTGGTCTTTCAATGTTGGGGTTTTTTCCCTAAAGCTTGTAATTTGTAAATATGATTTGAACGTAAATAAAAGAAGTAGTACATTCATTCATTTTGTGTCATACTTTATATATATAACATGTGCACTTAACATCCAAGATTGCCAAATATAATTTCGAACTGAGTATATGAGTATCATATATATATGGATGCAGTTTGAAACGAGCAATCAAAAGAGTCCATAGATAGCAAATAAAGCTGGGTACTTTATTTGTGGTTAATCTACAGCTGCGGTCTATTTCGTAATGTACGGTGATCCTATCCTGGATCATTCATATGGAGATATGAGAATGGAGGCACCTTGTATGATGTGATCATATAAGACTGGACCATGATCTATATGAATCTTTCACTAAAATGAGATACCTGACAAAAACACACTAAAAGAGAAGAGAAACAAAGTGGTGCAGCGGCCAACAAGAATCAAAGAGAAATATATATATATATTTTAAAGCTTTCTTTTTGTGTGGCCTAACCTAAGATATACAAACAACAAGAGTTGTTTTTTGTGTGTTCTTCTCTTCTTCCTCCATACAGATTCCTGAATACTGTGACGTGCTCACACACCGTTGCTAGTCCTGAGAGATAGCGAGGAAGATCAAGTGGTTCAAATCAGGAGCATATCGTATTAAAGTGAATGAGCCTCCTACGTAGGTATGAAGAAAATAGTTTCTTCTCTTCTCTTTTATATATATTTCGATTTCGATTTCTTGTTTTTACTGTTCCGAAAAATAGATCCTAGGGTTTACTAATCGTAGTATTTCTTTATGAAATAATTTTTTTTTTTTAAAGTTCCTTCCGCTACGCGATCGGTAAACCGGGGTCCCAACAATTGGTATTAGAGCCAATTTTTCAGAACAGGTCGATGCTCCTGATATATATGAATGTGTAGGCACTATTTTAATTGAATGTATGTTGTTTTTAATTAAATGGTTTAATTTTAAAACATAGTTGATTGTTAATTGTATGGTGTCATGGATTTAGGGTTCTTTTTAAAGGTTGTAATATTAATCCCGGGGTGTAATTTAATATTTTATTTTATTTTTCTGCTGTATTTTCTTTGTTGTGAATTTTTTTTTTTTTTGTTATGTATTTTATTATAAAATATGTAAGAAGAAATCCGATGAAGAAAACGAATGTTGAAAGAGTGAAATTGGAAACATGCGTGATAGCACTGTTCACAGACACTGTTCACTGGACACTATTCATGCGGTACTATTCACACGGTATTGGTGCAGGCAGCCTATGTGCACGAATGACGGCTATGCACGAAAGCGTTATGGGCTGAAAATTCGCAACGTTAGGGTTTTCGAATTTGCTAAAAGATTTTGGGCTTTAGGTTTGATTCATGAGATGGGTCACAATAATAAAATAATTTAATTTTTTTTTATCAAGTTGGACTTGGTTAAAAGCCCAAAATAAATAAGAACCCTAAAGAATTGAAGAATCTTGGAGATTACTTGAAGACCAAGGAATGCCTTGGGTATATTTTGTAATTAGATTCTTATTATTGTAGGTTAAATAATCCACGATACTCGGTCAACTAATGTATGCTTTTAATTATGTGATGATTAAGCATTGCCATGCATACAAATGTCATTTAGACTAGTTGTGCCTACACATAAATATATGTTGATATATCATACATGCATGTTAGCCTATTTTTATTATGTGTTTTAGTTTTAATGTGATTAAAATGGGCAATACACATAAATGGCTACAGATTAATGAGATTAGTTTTAATAGTTAAAACTTGGTAAATTCTCATTTATTATTAATCTATTTTTTAAGAGTTAAATTAGTTAGATTAATAGGGCCTTTTAATAATATTAGATTAATGCGATTAAATCCCTTTATTAATGGGCCTAATAATGTGTTTAGTTTTAATAGTTAAAACTTGGTAACACATGTTGAATAATTCTAGCCTTAGTATATTGTTTACATAGATTAGAATTATTACTAATAGATTTTTTTTTAAGAGTTAAAAATTGTAATAATTTATTAGTTAATTAGAATTAGATTCTAATAAACAAAGGTTAATGCGCTAGATGACTAGATTGAAGTTAGCCGTTTAATCTTGTAAATATCTAGGTGCATTAACTACTATAGAAAACCCTTATTATAAAATAGTGAGTGGGAGAGGGATATATGACATTATATCCCGCGGTCTCCATCATTAGTTTAACACCGTGAAATTTGAGTGGGGCTTTGTGACGGATTTGCTTTCGTTCTCCCTAAGGAGGGTTTCCATAAGAATCAATAACAAGGTTGACTTCCTAACAGATAGGATTTTTGAGGGGATTTTAGGATTGACCGACCCTAAGGCAGCAATTCTCGAGTTAAGCTCTAGAGATCTGAAATGATGGGTTACACTCACAAGGTTTCTATTAAATTGGTTAATTATAAACCTGACTGAAATAAACGATGGTTGAAGGTTAGAGGAATAAGAGTTATTCTGGTATAACATTTGATTGAGAATTTCTCGATCCAACATGCAAGAATTTGACCGACCTTAAGGCGGCACTTACTTGTGGTATGCTGGATTGTCGTGGCATAGAAACATTGTTTTCTTAGGGTTGTTCTTGTTCATTAAACATTTTCATGCATCATGTTTAATTTTATGCCGAACATTCGCACATGTTTTGAATGTATGACTGAATGAATTGTTAATTTATGTTTTTTCAGCCATGTCAACTGCACTATAACAAATCATAGCCAATGAAAAATTAACTGGTGATAACTACATTAAATGGAAACACAATATCAATGCAATTTTGGTCACCAAAGACCTTAAGTTTGTGCTTACGGAGGAATGTCCTCCAGCGCCTACTACCCATGCCACACAAAGAGTTCGTGAGGCATACGAGAAATGGGTCTCATCTGATGAGAAGGCTCGAACATATCTGTTAGCTAGTATGACAGACGTGCTTATCACAAAACACGAAGCAATGACTTCCGCATTTGAAATAATGGAGTCATTGCAGACTATGTTTAGGCAACCTTCTGAGAAAAAGCGGCATGAAGCTGTTCGTTCCGCTATGCTCGCTCGTATGTGAAAGGAATAATGAATTCTCATTTACGCGTACGTGACTTTTAAAATATGACTTAGAGGATGTGTGAAAGGGTTGTTAATTTGTTATTACCAAATTTTCAGATTAGTCACTATTACAAATATAACCCCAATTCACAAAACAATAATCAAGTGTAATATGGTGCGAAAATATAAATGACACTTGATTTTTACGTGGAAACCCTCAACAGGGAAAAACCACGGGGTGGTAAGTGGGCCACACTCAAACCTCGAATCCACTAATTGTGATAGCGTATACAATCTAATCTCGGTTTGATGACCTAATCCCGGCCAATATCCCGCTACCATTACCCGCAGGCCTGTAAAAGTGGACCTAGTCCAATTTTCTCATGTGACCACCTAATCTTGGTGTACGACCTAATCCCCGTCTATCACACAAGACTTACTTCTCCGAAGAGATCAACACCCTAAGTGAATATGCAATGATATCCAAATATGCAATATAAAGCTAGGGTATTCTAGATGCTTACCTAGGATTATATGATGACAATAAAATCAATCCTAGATATGAAAATAGCTATATGTCATGGCATACAACTTTAGCTAAGTAAAGGATAACCAATCCTAGATACAAAGCTATCACAAAAAACCCACAAACATTCAAAAGATTAACTAGTTGATTAAAAAACAATTTATCAACCTAGTTATAAATAAATCACACAAGAATGTTTATGGCATAGCTTTTGGGCAATAAAGACCTAATCAATTAAGCTATCAAAAATTAACCCAATCAACACATAATCTCAATCATGTATGTAGAAATTAATCTAAACACACTACTACAAAAATGTTAAAAGACATCACTAGAAATCACTAAAAGAAATCGGTTTTTAGTAACCGATTTAAAAAAAGCTTTTAGACATCGGTTTTTATAAATTATAGTTTCAAAAGACATCGGTTTTTAAGAAAACCGATATTAAAAAAAAAAACATTTAGACATTGGTATTTATAAAAACCGATGTCTTAAATTTTACATTGAAAAGACAACGGTTTTTATAAAAACCGATATTAAAAACAAGCGTTTAGACATCGGATTTATAAAAACCGATGTGGATTCAAAAGCAAAATTCTACATTGCAAATCTGACCTATGTCGACATTCAAGTGCACATCTCTAAAAATAATCAATGTTATTTGCTCAACTTTTGACACAAGAAATTAGACATGCAAACAAACACTTTTAATTCAGAAAATATTCCAAAAATCGATTTGGAAAAGTGTGAAAATGAGCGATGAAAACAACTCACTCGCGGATTCGAGAATCGCCTCTGGCCTTTGAATGAATAATTGATCATAACTTTCAAAATACCACCCAAAATTTTACGTTCTTTATACCGTTGGATTCATATCAAAAAATTGAAGAACCCAAAATAGACAAAAAAATTTATTTCCTTGCCAAAAGATACAATTTTAAGGAAAGAGTTTGCACAAAAATATTTCCAATCGCTTCAATTCTGACCTTTGACTGAATAATTGATCATAACTTTCAAAATATTGCTCGGAATTTTACGTTCTTTATACCGTTGGATTTGTATCAAAAAGTCAAAGAATCCACCATGGACAAAAAAATTTATTTCATTGCCAAAAGATACAGTTTTAAGGAAAAATTCTGCACAAAAATATCTCCAATTGCTTCTGACCTTTGACTGAATAATTGATCATAACTTTCAAAATACAGCCCGGAATTTTATGTTCTTTATACCGTTGGATTCGTATCGAAAAATTAAAGAATCCATCATAGACAAAAAAAATTATTTCATTGCCAAAAGATACAGTTTTAAGGAAAAACTTTGCATAAAAATATCTCCAATGGCTTCTGACCTTTGACCGAATAATTGATCATAACTTTCAAAATACCGCCCATAATTTTATGTTTTTTATACCGTTGGATTTGTATCGAAAAATCGAAGAATCAACATGGATGAAAAAATTTATTTCGTTGCCAAAAGATACAGTTTTAGGGAAAAAGTTTGCATAAAAATATCTCCAACAGAACACAAAACCACATAATAAAAAATGAAATGAAAAATAAACCCACCAATAAAATTTATTTAATATATATATGTTTGTAGTAGAAATTAGAATTTTGATTAGTTGAGTAAATTTAAATTTATCAAACAAGTTTTTTTTATTTTTTTATTTTTTTATTTCTAACAACTCATATAGGTTATATATAAATATTGTGCAATTGTTAACACATCAAATCTTATAGTCAGGCGGTAAAGGCTTACCACTTTGACTTTGAGGTTACAAGTTCGATTCCTCATAATGACAATTAATTGTCATTATTATCAGAGGCAGGTCGCAGGCCGGCGACGGTGGGATTAATTTTTGTAATACTTCAATTTTACATCAGGGTTTTTAAATCAGTTTTAACTAAAACCGATGTCTTTTCTCCTGGGTTTTTAAATCAGTTTTAAGTAAAACCGATGTCTTTTGCATTTTTTGTAGTAGTGACACATACAAGTAATAAATGAGATCAAATTGATAAGTAGAAACACTAATTATGTAAGATAAAGTGTTCAACAAATCATACCATGTGTGTTGAAGAAGACCTATGCATTAGCACATGCTAGATGAACCTAGATGATGCCTAGATGATGATTTGTGCATGTGGGAATGGGTTTAGAGAGATAAAGATGTAATCTTTAAGCTTTTTCTCTCAAGTCTCTCTTTCTCTCTCAAGAATATGGAGCCTCTCTCTCTAGGGTTTGATTTTGTGGCTCAGCCCTCAAAATGATGAGAAAGATATGTATTTATAATGCCCAAGTGAAATTATGTCGTTTTGGAAGAAATGGAAAAATTATGGGCATTTTCGCGGTACTAGTGTCAGTGCAGCGGCTCAAGATTCGAGCGCTTCGAAACATGACCAAACGATATCGAAACCTTTCATATGATATATCTTTGGAAAGGTATGGATGTCTACTTTCTACTTGTTTTTACAGAATAACATTTCGATATCTATAGAAAACGTTATGGTCAATTGAGTGACCAAAGGTCAGAAACGGACAACAACAGAGTTGCCCTGTTTATGTTGTAACTTTAGAGATTTTAAAACCAATCCAAATGGTCATGAAATATTATGAATAATATACCGTTGGAAAGGTATGGGTGTCTAGTTTATCTAAAATTTTACAAAACTCAATTTCAATCTTTTTATAAAACGTTATGGTCACACGACCATACAAAGGTCAGTTTTGAAAAACATTTAAAACATTGAAATCTAATCTTTTGAAATTAGACACTTTACTCCAAACAACCAAACCAAAACTACCACTTATCCAAGAGAAGAATGAGACCTTCTCAAGTGGTCAACCATCGCGCTAAGATATGCACACCATCGTGCAAGCGCAGACGTTTCCAATCACACAAACGGAAACGAATTACACCACACTTAAGACTAATCATGAAGTGCAAGTGTGGGAAGTGAATGCATCCTAATGCCTAGACATGTCATGGAATTTCAATGAACAAGATGCAATCAAATAAAACATACAAGAAGAGATGTTCAAAACATGCATGCACACATATAAAACACACAACATACAAGAATAAGATTTATGCATGAGTTATGTGTGTGTGTGCAACTAGATCTCTTCAAAGCAAGTAAGCACTAGAATTTACCTTTGGTGCTTCTTCTCTTGAGGTCTTGAGAGGGCCTTGGTTGTGTAAAACACCAACCATCAAATACCTAAGCTACCTGTACATCAAGCCCCAAAATGTGGTTTGCCCACGAAATAAGCCAATCAATAGATAGGAATCCTTACAGTATGAAGGAGGGTACATTAGTTCGGGAACATGTGAAATTTCCCTTAATGTAGTAGTGAAATATACCTAGAGGGGGGGTGAATAGGTATAGGCTCCAAATTCTTCCAATTAAAAATAATGCGGAAAATTACAAGGCAAATGCACACTTGATTAGATTTAGCAAATGAATTGATTTCACTAAGAAAAGAGTTAATCAATTTACAAGATGTGCAAACAATGTAATATATGAAAGATAAAATAAAGTAAAGCAAAATTGAACACAATGATTTTAACGTGGTAAAACCTCAATGAGGAAACATCCACGGGTTGATACCACAACCACCGGCGAAGCAATCCACTATGTGAAAAAGGACTTACACACTCAAGCTATCACTCATGATAACCGCTCAAGCTATCAACTCCTAATCTACCCTCGGGCTAGTGAATCACCAAGCCTACTTCCTATCCGAGATGTGTCCTACACCTCTAGAAAGCAACTTCTTATCCAAGACACTCACGTCTCTAGGAAGATTTCTTGCTTGCCTATCTGGATCCTCCCGACCCTAGACAAGACTTCCTTGCTTGATTATCCGAGTCCTCCCGACTCTAATCAAGGCTTCCTTGCTCTATCCACAAAGCTTCACTCACTTTGCTAGAGACTTCAACCTAATGCAAGGCTATGATCTAAGGTGATGCAAGTGATGCAAACACAAACAAATTAAGCTAGATGATCAATCAAGCAAAATGTACATGTTCAATGATAGTCTAGAATATTATTTCAACACATAATCACAAAATTATCTAGAAATCATGACATGCAAATCAATAAGAACAAAGGTATGAATATTCAATTTATCACACTAAAAACCTAGTTCTTAGATCATGAAATAAAACATAGAAAATAACATGAAGCACATCACACATATATTTTCTAGAATCAATTTCATGATAAATCAAGTTTAGCACATATATGTTCAAAACAAATCACAAAGCTAAAACTCAATTAACAAATGATCAAACAACCCTAGCAAGTGATCTAACATACTTCTCAACAAATTTCATCAATCAAATAGTAAGAATCAAGAGATGATCAAAGATGAAATTGAAAAAAAAGAAGTTGAAATTCAAACACTGACCACGTACTGAAAAAGCTTCAGCTGAGAAAAATGGTGAAGTCAGCTGCCTCTGGAAATGCTTGGGTTTTGTAGCTCTCTTCGAGACCAACAATTTTGGTTTTTGAATCGATTGATTTCGAGTTCGTATGAGAGAGATATGATCAAAACAAGTAAACAAAAAATGTAGAATTCTGATGCGAAAATCTTCAAGTGTTCTTCAAAATTCATCCAAGTGTGGAGGGAAGAAGGTGAGCTTAAAAGGAGGGAAATGAGAGATTTTACGAGCGAATCAGGAGCCACCACATCACCACCCCGTGGGGGGCGCGTGGGGCCCACGGGAGAAGAGGGCTCCCTTGGCCGTGGGGCCCACGGCCTCCCACACGGGCTGGCCTTGTGGCCACACGTGATTCCAACTCCTCTCGCGCGCTCCTTCGGATCTTCAGCCCATATCTTGAGCATCCGACCTCCGATTTTGAATCTATTTTTGGATTACGAACTGTGACTCCCTCACGCATGACTAAAACTACTCAACTTTGAAAAATAGTTGAGAAATCATCTCGGAATCCGACGATGAAGTCAACACAATAAATGAGAATGAAAAGTAGCATAGTCAACTTGTTTGGACTCGAAACCTTATGAATGAGTAACCGAAAAGAACGGAACTCAATAAGGCATTAAATAAGAACATGTTCAAGTCCTAAACACAAAATACGGAAACAAATAAACACATATTCACACAAACATGCCATATCAAAGAGATAGTCACAAAGCATGCAATTTCACAATGTTTGTCAATACAAGATCAATGCATGAGCATGCTATGAAGTGTGTGAATGTGTTATACCAAATGTTTGAACCATGATGCAGGGACACACATGTATGAATTGTGTGTGTGTGCGCTAACGCCTTGCAAGAGGATGGAAGTCAAGATTTACCTTTGACGTTTTTCACCTCTTGAAGGCGATTTTTGCACTAGACGTTGCTCTTCACTCTTTAAACTTCCTTTCTTCAAATAATGTCCTAAGCAACAACTAATACAATCATAGAGTGTTTTGCAATGGAATTAAGCCAATACAAATCATAAACCTTACAATCTCCCCCTTTGGCTATTCCATGGCAAAAGCACTCAACCTCACCATACAATGTTTCACTCAAACAAACTCAAAATGATAGCATACTCTCAATCTCACATTACAAAGAAATTCCTAGACTAAAAAGTCTTCAAGTCTTCAAGAATTCCTCTTTCGGTCATCAAAGTACATATGAGAGAAAATAGCAACTAAAAAGAGATCTTCTCTAAAGAAGAATGGTGAGTTATTTAACCAAACAACAAACATAGAAGATATCCCTTATCTCATACACAAATGCATTATCTCAAGTGAATAAAATATGTTCATATTAAAGCATTCCCTTAGTTTCCCAATTTCCAAGAACCAACTATCCTTAACATTGTCAAGAAATAATTCTTTCTCCCCCTTAAGACAAGAATTCTCCCCCTTAAGACAAAGTCACAATTAAGCACTAAGAGGAATAAGATTCACACAATTGGAACAATTTCCACACAAGGTGTGAAGTATACAAAAACTCCCCAATATCAAACATGGTGAGGTATACATTTTCTCCCCCTTTTTGTCAAGGAATAGACAAGGGACACAAGAGATAAAGAACGAGATATTAAGCAAACAAATCGTATAGAAAGTGAAAGTTGAATAAACTAAAGCTCCCCCTTAACATATGCTCCACATATTATCAACAAGTAGATTTGTTCACAAGGGACATCACACAATCACACAATCAAGCAATAAGAGAAAATATTTCATAACTTGTCAAAGTCCAAGAGAGAATCATAGATTTTCATTAATCTCTCAAAAATATTCTCACATTGCTAATGAATCAAGCAAAAAAGCAAAATGTGTGTGTGTAAATGCTTCTCAAATATATAGTATGAGTAATTGTGATATCAATATGCAAACTCTATCCACACCTATTGATCGCGCTCCAAATGTTTACATTTAGCGCTCCCTAACTTAGCTTTTGTAACCGTTTTCCGAGCCTTTTTGGTATTTAATATTGTAAATAAGTATTTTTCAGGTATTTCAGCTCATCAGGGGTATTTTGGACCAAACTGGAGAAAAGAAACGAAATCGGGGCAAAATAGGGCAAATATGTCATTTTGGAGAATCAAGGGTCAAAGTGTAATTCTGGAGGAATTATTGCATATTTGGTGATTAAGGAAGAATTCAGGGGTGCATTGCGTAATTCGCCAACCATGAGCAGAAGTCATGGTGGGTTCATGAGGCGGGCATATGCCAGCCTTCTCGAAGGTTTGAAGTCGCCATAAAGCAAGGCGGGTTCGTACGGCGAGCTCGTGCGGCGGGAAAGAAGCCTCCGAGGCCAAGGCGGGTTCGTGCGGCGGGAACAAGCTCGCCTTCTAGGAGAGACAAGCCCGCCTAAGTGGCCGACCTTGGAGATATTTCGGCCAAACCATGCCCAAACACTCCCTACTATATATATCCCTCTTTCCCAACCTAAACAACACTCTCACACATCCAAATATACATAGCTTAGACTAAATTAACCTAGTTTAGTTTAGAATCACACCTCAAACACTACATAGTTCATGTGAGTTTCCTAGCTTGGAAGAAGAAGGCTTTGTGCTCTATTGAAGACAAGAAGCTTACCAACTTGTGGTTTCTTCTTAATCTTTTACTTCTCTTCCATTTATTTGTATTCATGAACATGTATGTGTAATATACTTTGAATGTTGAGGAATGGATTTTATATGAATTATTCTTGTATTTAATTGATCATATCTTTACCATATCCATCTTGAGTGATTAATTGTTGAATTGAATTAGATTGAATGTTTACATGTTGTTAATTGATCACTAGTAACATGTAAACTTTGTTTTACAACATTAATTATCTCTAGTGGTAAGCAATTAGTTAGTATTTGCATGTCCATGCATATTAGCTAGTTCTTAATGTTCTAGGTTGTAAACCATCTATTATTGTCATTCTAATAACTATTAGTTGATAGTAATTGAGTGGTAGGATTAGATTGTATATGCCATAGAACATAAGTGCTTAATTGAGATCAATTAATATATTCCTCATCATTTGTATCTTTGCTCTTGCATAATCTTTGCAAGAATTAGTTAGTTAGGTTAGTTAATGATTATTTAGTTAGTTGTAGTGATTTAGTGTAATTTAATTATATTGCTTAGTTGTTAATTTAATAATTTGCTTTAGTTGCCATCTAGTTAGTTTAGGTTAATTATAGTTGTCATTATAGTATATAGATTGCGTATCCTAGATCATAGGATTCGCATAGCTTTTAATTCTCCGCATTAGTGTAATCGCATTAGATTAGTTGTAGCTTACTTGCTTTCCACCATCTCCATTTACATTTTCATGCATTGTAAATATAGTAATTAGCTTAATTATAACATAAGACGTAGAACCGACTTTACGTGTACCAACCAACCAATTCCCCCGTGGGAACGATACCCTTACTCGTAACCACTATACGTGGCCAGCGATTCGTATACTTGCGAATAGGGTAGAAATACACTCGCACGCACGTACTATCATTTACCGATAGTTTATAGAACTATCGTGTGTCCCGTGCGCCGATCAAGTTATTGGCGCCATTGGGGATATTTTATTAGAACAATTACGTGCGCATCAAGTTTTTGGCGCCGCTGCCGGGGAATAGGAAAAGGAAGGTGGTAGTATACGTTTAGTAGGTCTAGTCTTTGTTTTATTTAAGTTATTTTTCGTTATTTTTATTTTTATTTTATTTTCTTTTATTTTTAATTGTTCATATTCTATCTTGTTCGACGTGATTCTTGTTTAGTTTGTTGATTGTTTCAGAATTCCAAATCGACATGGAGAAGGGCAACTCAATGTTAGCCATGCAATTGGCCGACTTGGCAAAAGACGTAAGAGCTCTCTTGGAACAATATGAGCAGCCGGTGGCTGAAGTTTATCCGCCTTGTGGGTGGAATGAACACATGATGGACTTGGGTCCACGAGGAGAGCAATTGCCGGATTATGAAGAAGAGATACCTCCCATGTACCCTTATCAAGAGTACAACAATCAAGGAAGCTATGAACAAGAAGAACAAAACCATCAATGGAGCAATCATGACAACTTCTCATCGACGGAACAAAGAATGCTCAACATAGAAGAAGTCGTAGACAGGGTCGGATTTCAGTTGAGCGGAATTTTATACCTGAAAAGAGAGAAGAAATCCGGAAAGGTTGTAAGTGATGGAAGCATTTCCTTTCGAAGGACCTACGTTCTGTGATTCTTGTTTAACTTCTCCTTCAACACCTGATTTGATTGTTTTGGAGTATGACTCATTCTTGTCTGCTTCGGGTTTGCTTTCAGTTTTTTTAGTTCTTCTTCTTTTTGCATTTTCTTTGGAAGGACCTGCGTCTTTGGGTTTGCTTTCAATCTTTTTAATTCTTCTTCTTTTTGCATTTCCTTTGGAAGGACCTGTGTCCTATGATTCTTGTTTACCTTCTCCTTCAACACCTGATTCGATTGTTTTGGGTCTCAGATTGTCAACGTTGTTGTGTATAGCATTTTTCAGCTGGTTCAAAGTATAACTATACACGTATGAACCCCATGGAAAACCTTCAAAAGCTACGTCGTCATCCAATAATGCAAACATCCATAGCGGTACACGGTCACGTGGGTCGACAGTGCATAAGACATATCCTATAACCAACAGATTTGCCATCTTCAGGCCATCTTCACCTTGATCGTCGGTCAGTTGTTTAAAAGTTTGGAACACGGAATAGTACGTAGTTTGGTTCTGGAAATGTCTTACGTATAGGCTGTCCTTCGTTGGAGTAATCGCCTTTATTATTCCTTCTGGCAATTTACCCATTTTTAGCCCAGAACATAGGCAAAACTCAACTTGACCAAAACGATGTTGTTGCCTACCCAGCCCAAACCACATTTCGTCATCTCGAGGTGGTGATGCTTTTTCAGACGTACTGGTATATTCGATCTACCTTTTCAGAATAGAATGCAAAACATTTCCATGTGTAGTGACGGGCAAATGCAGACCAAGGTAATGACCGAAAGGTCCTTGCTTAAACTGCTCTAAAACGTTTAATCTGCCTAATACGTTGCCAATGTCAACAAGAATGTTACAGTGTTGTCGACTTCTCGTGTTTATCCTTGCATTGATCCATCTCTCATGATCCGAATATAAGAATGTTCTCGCGTTTGGGTCCAAAGCCATCTGAAAATAATAGGGGAAATATATATGAAATAATGCCAGGTCGTGTAAAAACCATAGGCAATTCGTGTAAAAACCATAGGTCGTGTAAAAACCATAGGCAATTCGTGTAAAAACCATAGGCAATTCATGAAAGCATAGAAAAACATAATTATAAGAGGCTAACATGAAAAGGTAATGAAAAGTAATTGAAAGCCATGGGAGATGATTGTGATGGCATCATGGAAAGTCATATAAACATCATAGAATCGAAAGCATCATGGAATGTTAGCCTTCGTCATGGCATCATGGAAAGAAAGTCATGTTAACATCATGGAAAGTATTGCAACGTCATAGAAGGTCATGTAAAGTCATATAAACATATCATGGAATCGAAAGCATCATGGAATGTTAGCCTTCGTCATGGCATCATGTAAAGAAAGTCATGGCATCATGGAAAGAAAGTCATGGCATCATCATGGAAAGTATTGCAACGTCATGAAAGGTCATGTAAACATCATTGATGGAAGGTCATGTAAAGTCATATAAACATATCATGGAATCGAAAGCATCATGGAATGTTAGCCTTCGTCATGGCATCATGTAAAGAAAGTCATGGCATCATCATGGAAAGTATTGCAACGTCATGAAAGGTCATGTAAACATCATTGAATGTCATGGAAACGTCATGAAAAATGCATTGAATGTCATGGAAACGTCATGAAAAATGCCATGTCCAGAATCATGAGTGCTTCATGGAACGTTAATCTTGGACATGAAATCATTGAATGTCATGGCAACGTCATGAAAAATCATATTAACATCATAAAATTTCATGGAAACGTCATGGAATGTCAAGAATCATGAATGTATCATGGAACTTTAATCTTGGACATGGCATCTTGTTTGGCAACATCATGGAAATCAAGATCATGGAAAGCTTCATGTAAAGTCTAAGGGGATATGGCAACATCACGGAAAGCTTCATGTAAAGGGGTTTTTTTTTTTTTTGGTGAACCATCGAAATCATGAAGACCGGTCTTGGGTCCTAAACGATTGATGGGAAAATCATAGTAAAAATCAAGACCCAAATCAGGAATTAATTCAAGATTAAATCCAGATTTCAAGTAATTTCAGATTTCCAAACAAACCCTAATATCAAATCAAATGTAATTAGGGATCGTGCCGATTAAGGGATAGAGGATATCAAATCAAAGGAAATTATTAGGGATCGTGCCAATTAAGAACACACCTAATCCGATCCTACCTCGTCTCCACACACGATGGTCGTCAGGGTATTTAGTGGTCACCTGCGGTCGTCGTTCTTTTCTGAGTATCCACACACTGTGGCTTTCCTGTTTCCCTTTCCAAGGCTTTTCCGTTTCCCGTTTTCCCTCCCTTGCGGCCTGCGGTCGTCGTTCTTCAGTGTGGCTTTCTCACTTTTCAAGCTTTTGTTACTGGTGCCTTTCCGTTTCCATTTCCGTTTCCGTTTCAGTTTCCGTTTTATCTTTTGAACCGAGATTCTATAACAAGGGTAATTTAGTCTTTTAGTAGAACAATTAGATGTCAAATCAGAAGAATTCGAATAGGGGTAAAATTGTAAGATCAGGTATTTAAATACAATAAAGTCGTCTCCAGGGGTATAACTGTCAAAGAACCCACTAACTTCCACCACACAATCCATGATCCATGATCATATTGGTTGATCCATGATCATATTGGTTATATTTGGTTTTTTAAAAACTAGTGGCTATATATGGTTTCGGCATCTTAACAGTGGCTATATTTGAAAACCCCCCGAAGAGTCTAGTACAAATCATTACTTCACTTGTCATAAGTTTAAGTTTCATATAAACTCGAAGGGTTGTATTTGTCATTTGACTTTCAAAAAAAATCTAAAGGATACTATAATTGAAATCTTATTAAGACCTGTTTACTAAATAATTATATCAACTTTAAGGGTTGTATTCATAATTTTACTTTCAAAGAAATTAAAAATTTTAAAAAAGGGATGCTATAATTAAAAAGCAACTCCACTCTTTTATATATAGTATAGGATATTCCAACAGCGCATGTTAAGATAATTTGTAAAAGAATATGGTGTTGAATATTCTAAAAAATGTCATCAAATTTCCAACAGCATACTTACAGATGAGAGCCAACAAATCTCCAAATAACAAATGCTTTTCTTTCTGTTTCACCGCCCAATGTGGCTTGGTGATCAATAGCGCTCATTTAGCTTTTCATAACAAATGCTTTTCTTTAACTTGAATCAAGTCTCTCACTCTTCCAAAAGACATGTTTTTATGAAAAATGAAATTTGGTCACACAAAAACATGTGCAGGAAAGCAACAAAATGTGCCAACCCCCACTTACAGTTATTCATTTTCAGCCAAGTAAATAAACCCTTTCAACAGTATATATATACTGGATAGCTCTCCTTCACCACAACACCACCACTATACTCCAACAATGCCCCAACCTGTAGTTGCCAGTGACCCTCATGTGGCAGTCCTTGCCTTTCCGTTCTCCACCCACGCCGCTCCTCTCCTCTCCTCTCCTCTCCTCTCCATCATTAACCGCCTAGCGTCCGCTACTCCAAACACCCATTTCTCATTCTTCAACACTGCAGAATCAAATAACTCCCTCTTCTCTACAAACAAACACTACTTCCTTCCAAATGTGAAAGCTTATAATGTCTCCAATGGGATCCCAGAAGGCTACGTATTCATCAGGAAGCCTTGAGAGGATATTGAGTTGTTTATGAAGGTGGCTCCTGACACCTTGAGAAAGGCAATGGCAGAGACAAGGAGAAAGGTGAGTTGTTTGGTTAATGATGGTTTGCAGCAAAAATGGCAGAGGAAATGGTCATGCCTTTCGTGCCTTGTTGGTTGTCAGGGTCTAGCTCACTCTCTGCTCATTTTTATACTGATCTCATCAAGGAAACAATAGGACTTCAACGTAACTTAAATTCCTCACCAGATATGAACATGCATATAAAATGCATACTTTGGTATTTGATCGGTCATTTATTGTATATATTTTTTATCCCCATTCCTCCAATCAATTACTTGTTTCTTGAGTCTTTTTGGGATTTAATTTGTGTGTTTGAGCATTTTTCAGGTTATTGGATCCAAGTGATATGTTTGAAGTATTTCAGAGGAAAAAGGTGATTTCGGTAGATTCCAGGTACTTTCTTGCAAAAAGCCAAAGAGTGTTATCAGAGCCGCTCCTAATTAATTGGCAGCGGGTCAGCAGCGCTCCAACATCAGTGGTGTTCGCTACCTTGACCGCTGTAGGACCACTCTCAATGCAGCAGCGGTTGCCCGTATTACGTCAAGATCGCTGCCAAACCGCTCTGGCTTTCGCAGCGGTAGGGCAGCGGTAGCTCGTCACAATGCAGATCATCAATATTGCGGGGCCCATATCTCTCAGCTCCGATTGAATCATGTGTCCTACCACTTATGGATTTGAAGCCCTGGAAGTCTAGTTTCCAACCCAATTTACGGATTGTCGATCCGAATTTTCTAGAAGAAGTTATGCCCGTTTAAGTGCCTAAAGATCAGATCAGTCAGTCATAAAATCCGCGAATACTTTCGGGATTTGTTTCGCAAGTTGTCGGAATGGGAAATATTACCTTCTTGGACATGTGTGAGAGTCTTGGGAAGCAAGTAGATATCTAATCCTTATCTTCCTTCAATAAGTAATTAATTTGGATGGATTAGGAAAGAAATAGAATTCCAAATAGGCTTATATTCTCAAAGGGAATAGATTTCCTTGTTGTTTTAGGGCATGGCCTTGCATCTACACCTATTTAAACCTCTTGTAACCCTAATTTTGGGAGAAGAGATCCAGAAGAGCTGGAGAGCCAGCCAAGGGAGGCTCCAAGCCACCAAGGGGGCCGTCCCCCATCACCATCATCCATCTTTACATATCAAGGGTTTGCAAGGCGAAAAAGACTCACCATGGAAGACGGGAAGAAGTCATTAAAGGCATCAATGGTTTTTATCTCCTCTATCTCTTGTCATGTTATTTTCATGATGTGTAACTAATTCGATACTAGGGAGTCAATGTGAACCTCTATGAATGCTCTTTGTTAGAATTAACTATATTTCCATTAATTCGAGTTTTGATTCATTCAATTCATTCTAAGTCTTAATTCTTTATTTGTGTTAATGCATGATCATACGCTGACATGAATTTAGGGTTTTGATAATTAAACAATTAAGTTTGGAGTGTTGATCTACACGTAACCTTAATTAATATTCAATTGAATGGGTAAAACTGATCTTAGCATTGATCTATGCAAGTAGGTTTTGGTTCATTAGTTCTTGCACTTAATGGGTTCTTGATTGTAGTTTGCGCCATTGATCTTTGGGTAAATTATAATTGAGAATACTTGATTCATCCTAGGATCATACGGTAACAATCATAAATAAGATAAGAACGAATCCTTAACTTGAGTTACATCTTTTATCAAAGTCAATTCGAAGCATTGAGTAAACATAGTTGGGGAGCACTGATGACCTAGTTCTCTCACCTCTTGATCACATTCACAAAGTCTTGTTACTTGTTTTCTTAGTTTAATATAGCCTTGATCAATCATCAATCAATCAATCTCAGCTCTCTTGGTTACTTTTAATTGCTTAGCTTTAATTAGAATTAGTTGCAACTGGTAAATCACTTTTCCTCGTGGGAACGATCTCTACTTATCGCTGTACTTATCTCACGATTCGTGCACTTGCGAGTTAAATTTTTATAACACGATTTCAAACGATCAAGTTTTTGGCGCCGTTGCAGGGGAATAGTTTAATTTATTGGTTATTTCTAGTTTTAGTTTTAGTTAATAGTTTTAGTTTATTTATTTATTTATTTTTAGCTTTTAGATTTTGTTTTCTTTTTATTTTCTTTTTCTTTTCTTTCTTTTCAGGAACAATGGACTTCTTCGAGCAGCACGCTTATGATGAGGAAAATGAAGCAATTCATAGGCTTGATATGAAACTAAATGCTTTAGTGCAACAATATGGGGAATGGAAATCTATGATTTTTGCAAGAGAACAAACCCAAGCAATGAATTCTTACAATCTGTGGCCTGTGCATGAACCTTTTGAACATTCCTACAATCCATGGCCAAGCAATGAACCATATGGAAATTCCCACAGTCAATGGTCAAGTTATGAACCATATGACAATACTTACAACCCAGATTGGAGGAATAATCAAGACTTCTCATGGAGCCACAATGAAGTCAATACCTATGAGCAGCCGGTCTCACCGGCAATAGAAGATATGCTCCAACAAATGCAGCAACAAATGTAGCAACAAATGCAACAAATGCAGCTAATGAACCAACGTAATAAGGAACAATTTCAGATCATTGAGGGTTCACTGAAGAGGATAGAGGTGAAAATTAGGCAATTGGCTGAACTGGAGCAAGAAGATGTTGCCACCATCCCTTCTTATGGTAAGATTGTCGAGAGATATGAATTTTCTGATGATTTGTCTAGTGTTCCAGGTAAAGAAGTAGAAAAAGAGGAGATGGAAGAAAAAGCAAAGGAAGCGGAAGATGTCCCTTTCGAGGAACCGCTCCTATACAAGGAACTCAAGCCTTATATCCCTCCTATTACTTTTCCGAGCCGCCTACACAAAAGCAAGTGGAATAAGTGGTTTTCTAAACTTATTTCACCACACTTTATAGTGAACATTTACTTGCCTTTGCTTATTGTGTGTAGGAACATGCCGGCACATGAAAATTTCTTCCAAGACCTAATCGCCTATAGGCGCAAATTCAAGACATTGGAGTTTGGATAATTTGTCCTTGCATCCGTCTTGCCGAGACGTTAAATGAAGCGCTTGGTGGGAGGCAACCCACCTAGGTAATCTGTTTTTGTTTTTAGTTTTTAGTTGTCTTTCTTTTGTTTTGTGTTTCGAGTTCTTACCTTCCTTACTTTTTATTTATTTGTTGTCCATGCTTTTAATATCATACAAACATTGAGGACAATATTTAGATTAGGTTTGGGGGTGTGAATTCTTGTTTGTTTTATTCTTTGAAAAATCTACAAAAAAAGTGACCTGTTTTGAAATTTTTTGAGGCAAACGTTTTGTTAAAACTGTATTGATTTGTGAGGAAATAAATTTTTCTGTCTACGTTGGGTTCTTCGATTTTTCGATACGAATCCAACGGTATAAAGAACGTAAATTTTTGGACAGTGGTTTAAAAGTTATGAATGTTTCTTCGACCAAAGGTCATGGGCAATGCCCTGTTGAGCGAAACGGTGCGTGCACTATTTTCGTAGTCTGTTTTCTCACTTTTCCAATGCGAATTTTGGAATGTTATCTAAATGAAAAGTGTGAGTTTTCATGTCTATTATCTTGTGCTAAAATTTCGTTAACTTTTGTTGATTTATTTGAGAGATACACATTAATGAACAGACGTAGGTCAATTTTGAAAGTCATCAGTTTTTGAATTTTTGTCCTCCATGTTGAGATGTTTCTTTTGTGTGCTTTAAGAGCCGTAATATATGCTTTATTCACTGAGTTTAAACTAACTTCTTGCCACTTAGAGTAGTGCATTGCATTTTTTAAAACTTATGACATGCTCTTGATGTGATGGTGGATAGGAAGCTTAGTTGGATTGTCATGATTAATAGTGGAGACTACCCTTGTGAGTTCACTAAGCCAAAAAGCGTACATAAATGACACACTATGAAGGTCCTGTTGTTTCTACTCTTTAAATACTCAGTAGGTTCTTAGCATTAGATTCGATCTCTATAGGTTGTACATTGAGCATTAAAGAACAATTCTCATAAAAAGATATCACATGTGGACTTTGCTCTTGATTTGGTTGAACCATTAGAAATGATATAGGCAATGTGTGCTTGAACTACTTAAAAAGGCCTTAAATATTTCCTACCTTATGTGTGTGCTCCATAACCCTGTTTGAAGCCAAACACAATTAGCCTTTTTTCTTTCATCACCCACATTAACTTAACCCCAATAAACCATAATTTAGCCATACCTTATAGCTTGGGATCATATAAAGAAAGTGATGAAAATGATTGAAGGGAGTTCGAAATGGGTGACTCGTGATGTGCATGTATCAAGAAAAAAAGAAGAAGCAAGAAGACAAACACCAAAGTGGTGTCAAGAAGAAATGTATTGAAAAATTGTTGTAAAAGAAAAAAAAAAATGGGTTAGAATGTTAATGAATGCAATAAAGTCAATTAAGATTGCAAAGCTTGTATCTACTCAAAAGGAGTTCGACAAAGAGAGAAAGGTGAACTTTGAAGAATTTGACAACAACAAGTGGCATCACCCCACTTGTAAAGGAGACCAAGAGACTTGTGCGAAGCCGAAAAGGTAATGGAAGACTCTCATGGTATGATCTTAGGTTTTTGAATTCCAATTTTCCGTTCTTTCTTAACCTTCACCCAATGGCCCCGTTACAACTAAAGAAAAGACCTAATTGATCTTTTGGGGATGCTAGCTCAAGAGTAAGGTAAACATGTGCTCTATCTTGTTCTTAATGTTTGATTCTTTTCATAGGATCTTTTGCATACAAATCAAACGTTCTTTCAATGATATATTCATATGCGATAATAACTTGAAATTTCTTGTGCATAAATTCCATTCGCATATGCTTGATGAGTGTATTTGCCTAGGTTCTATGTGAAAATATGAGCGATATATTGTGAGAATTAGAGTCGAGGTGAATTATATCTATGGTGTTTGACGATGCATTTTTGAAGCTAGAGTATCTTAAGCATGGGCTTTTCATTCAAACTAACAATGCATTCAGTTTTGTGACTTAATTTTAGTCTTTACTTATTGGCTCTAGCATGCATTGGCTTTGAATGGTACATGTGAGTTTGCATCTTGATAATTTGGTTTTTCGCAGAAATATGTTTGTGGGTAGCATAGCTGTAAACCCTCAGGAGACAAAACTCCTCCTACTAGGGACACCTAGATGTTTAAAGGCTTGTAGCATACGCTCAATGCTATCGTGTTCCCTACGAAAGTGGCTTAGTTTAATTTATTTTTTTTTTAAAGTTTTTTTTTTTTAGGTTTTGTTTTTATTTTAGTTTTGCTCGAGGACTAGCAAAAGATATGTTTAGGGGTATTTGATCGGTCATTTATTGTATATATTTTTTATCCCCATTCCTCCGATCAATTGCTTGTTTCTTGAGTCTTTTTGGGATTTAATTTGTGTGTTTGAGCATTTTTTAGGTTATTGGATCCAAGTGATATGTTTGAAGTATTTCAGAGAAAAAAAGGTGATTTTGGTAGATTCCAGGGACTTTTTTGCAAAAGGCCAAAGAGTGTTATCAAAGCCACTCCTAATTAATTGGCAGCGGGTCAGCAGCATTCCAACATCAGTGGTGTTCGCTGCCTCAACCGTTGCAGGACCGCTCTCAATGCGGCAGCGGTTGCCCGTATTACGTCAAGACCGTTGCCAAACCGCTTTGGCTTTCACAGCGGTAGGGCAGTGGTTGCCCGTCACAGTGCAGATCATCAATATTGCGGGGCCCATATCTCTCAGCTCCAATTGAATTGTGTCCTACCACCTATGGATTTGAAGCCCCGGAAGTCTAGTTTCCAACCCAATTTACGGCTTGTCGATCCGAATTTTCTAGAAGAAGTTATGCCCGTTTAAGTGCCTAAATGTCAGATCAGTCAGTCATAAAATCCGCGAATACTTTCGGGATTTGTTTCGCAAGTTGTCGGAATGGGAAATATTACCTTTTTGGACTTGTGTGAGAGTCTTGGGAAGCAAGTAGATATCTAATCCTTATCTTCCTTCAACAAATAATCAATTTGGATGGATTAGGAAAGAAATAGAATTCCAAATAGGCTTGTATTCTCGAAGGGAATAGATTTCCTTGTTGTTTTAGGGCATGGCCTTGCATCTACACCTATTTAAACCCCTTGTAACCCTAATTTCGGGAGAAGAGATCCATAAGAGTTGGAGAGCCAGCCATGTTTGCTCCAAGCCACCAAGGGGGCCGTCCCCCATCACCATCATCCATCTTTACACATCGAGAGTTTGCAAGACGAAGAAGACTCACCATGGAAGACGGGAATAAGTCATTGAAGGCCTCAATGGGTTTTATCTCCTCTATCTCTTGTCTTGTTATTTTCATGATGTGTAACTAATTCCATACTAGGGAGTCAATGTGAACCTATATGAATGCTCTTTGTTAGAATTAACTATATTTCCATTAATTCGAGTTTTGATTTATTCAATTCATTCTAAGTCTTAATTCTTTATTTGTGTTAATGCATGATCATACGCTGACATGAATTTAGGGTTTTGATAATTAAACAATTAAGTTTGGAGTATTGATCTACACGTAACCTTAATTAATATTCAATTAAATGAGTAAAACTGATCTTAGCATTGATCTATGCAAGTAGGTTTTGATTCATTAGTTCTTGCACTTAATGGGTTTTCGGTTGTAGTTTGCGCCATTGATCTATTGGTAAATTATAATTGAGAATACTTGATTCATCCTAGGATCATACAGTAACAATCATAAATAAGATAAGAACAAATCCTTAACTTGAGTTACATCTTTTATCAAAGTCAATTCGAAGCATTGAGTAAACATAATTGGGGAGCATTGATGACCTAATCCTCTCACCTCTTGATCACATTCACAAAGTCTTGTTACTTGTTTTCTTAGTTTAATTTAGTCTTGATCAATCATCAATCAATCAATCTCAGCTCTCTTGGTTACTTTTAATTGCTTAGCTTTAATTAGAATTAGTTACAACTGGTAAATCACTTTTCCTCGTGGGAACGATCCCTACTTGTCGCTGTACTTATCTCACAATTCGTGCACTTGCATGTTAGGTTTTAATAACACGATTTCAAACGATCAGTATTTTTAGTGAAATCCATTTATAACACGATTTCAAACGATCAGTATTTTTAGTGAAATCCAAATGTCTGGAGTTTGCTAAAAGACAAAAGTCTACATTTGATAAGGAGTTGGTGACATTTCAATTTGGTCAATTATCTGTTTGTGTAAAATGTAAATATAGGTATTGAAGAACGAGAAGATGAGCAGACTTGCCAGAAGGAGTCCTCTTCGGAAACTTGCAATCAATATTTTCCATATGCTACATCAAATGGGCCTGAAAATACCACAAGGAGAAGCAGTAGTCATTAACAGCTTTGAAGAATTAGACCCTACAATAAACAATGATCTCAAATCCAAATTCAATCAGTTTCTCAATGTTGGTCCCTTCAGTCTAATCTCTCCACCACCAGAGGTTCCTGATACCAGCAGCTGCCTGCCGTGGCTCGATAGGCAGAAGCCTGCATCTGTGGTGTATCTCGGGTTTGGGTCAGTCTCAAGGTTGTCTCCTAATGAGATTGTGGCAGAAGCAAAGGCCTTGGAAGCAAGCAAAGTGTCATTTAGATGGTCACTGAAGAAGAATCTACAAGCACATTAACCCACAAAAATGTTGAATGGAATTGTGGTGGAATGGGTTCCTCAGTTGGATATTTTAGCCCACAATGTAGCAGGGGTTTTTATAAATCATGGTGGGTGGCGTTCATTGATTAAGTGTAGGGATGTGGTGTGCCTATGATTATAAGGCCATTTTTTGGGGACCAAAGAGGTTTAATTCAAGAATGGTACAAGATGAGTGGTAGATTGGTGTTAGTGTGGAAGGTGGAATTATCACCAAAAATGGATTACTGAGAAGCTTGGATCTGATTTTGTGGCAAGAAAATGGAAAGAAAATGAGGGAGAACGCTAGAAAATTCAAACAACTTGCTGAAAAGGCCATTGGACCTAGAGGAAGCTCCATGGAAAATTCAAAGCATTGGTAGATACAGTATCAAGGCCAAAAGATGCTTAAATCATTATAGAATTTCAAAGGGTGATGTAGTCTTTCACGCAATTCAATCAGGGTGTGTTTCTGTATTTGTGTTATTTTTATGAGGTCTTTAATGCTTGAAAGAAATTATTCGTATCAGAATGTGAGTTACTTCTACAACATCATGACTTCTACAGCTTGCTTGAGATGCAGCAAACCACAGAATTATGTTATTTTCTTCAGGATCTCCTGAAAGTGTCACATCTTCATTCTCGGTCACAATGCATGTAGAATTTTCTTGGTCCGCACACGGATAGATAATCTTCTTGTCAGACTTTCAGAACACTTGGTTTAGAAATGATTCTTCATTTGTTTTTGAGTATTGGCAGTAAATGAGGAAGCTTCTCATAACTAGTAGAAGACACAAAATATAATCATGTAAGCAAGTAAATCATGGAAGAAAACTGTAAAAGGAAGCTCAAAGCATTCAGAAGTAATAAAAAATTTAAATAATGGTACATCAAAAAAACCCTTGTACAACACGTTTGCCAAATACCAATGTCCATCATACACGTTGAAATATGATGTTAAACATAGAATTCCGAAGGAACATGTATTAAAAGATAATTTACTGGATATGTGTCTCTATCATCAAGTCAGTTGTTTTGAAACCCTCTCCTATTGGCGTATATTTAGATTGATCAATAAACCACAGATTGCCTTATTTGTCTCTCTGTTTAAAGAAAAAGTTAAATCCTCATAATGATAATCAATGAAGAGCCTAATACCGTAATGCAATTCTCAAGCTTTGACAAACTTTTTTGCCTATCTAATCAGCTTCATATGATGAGAAACTGCAACTTCAAAAGGCTATATTAAAGATTTTCCTACACACAAAGTTTGTGTCTAATGCATCCAGATTTATTTGGCCAAAAATTGCATGGTTCCATATGAAAACAATCTAGATGGAACATGCATGTAGTGTTGAGTGTAGTAGCTACTCAAAGAGATCTATAACATGGGGTAAAAATTCCATGCAATTTGAGGACTCTAACAATACTAATTTATATTCCCTAATAATTTATGTGTCGAAGCCCATGGTGTTTTAAACCAAAATGTACATACTGGATGAGATATTCAAGATTATATTACTTCATTCCAGTCCTATAAAACCTGATTGAAGTTCCAATATAAAGAATAAAGACAAGGACTTTAATAAACTAAAAAAAATAAAAAACTCAAAGATTGATAAAGCTAGATGATAAAATCAAGTGATTGATTGATAAAGCTACTCATTACCTCATGTCCTCATCAAAGAAGAAAGCATAACAATTAAGTTTGACACTTCTCCTGATATCACCAAATGGCTTCAAATAACTATTCTCCTAATGCTGTGATCCGGTCGTTTTGCCATTGCTATTGATAAGTAATTAAATAATATTAAAATCGGTGCAATTTATGTAATGCTTAATGGATGGGGAAATTCCATAAAAGAGTGCAATTGAATCAACTTATGAATGTGAATGCGCTAGGAGATTAGATAGGAGAAGATATCATGATCCCACAAGAACATAAAACAAAGTGGATATGAATTAACAAGTCATATGGACTATTTTCGTTGGGTAAATATGCATTAAAATAATTCCATCATATCATGACTACAGAGATAGGGTCACCACCGAACCTCTCAAGTTCTCAAGAAAATTTTGCAACAAATTGGAATAATAACAAACACTTTTGTATGGCACAAAATTAATCCAGATTTGATTTCCATTTTTTTTTTTTTTATCCATCGCGATCCTAAGTACCTCGAACTAAGTTATGGACTAATACAAACAACGAAACAGCAATTATCGCATGTTTCCCTACCGCAACACATCTATCATATTGTATATCCGCTTGTCTGCCTTCGACTGAACCTGTTATACATGGTAATTTAGATCAAACAATTAAGAAGAACATCACAATTATCACTTCCAAAATTAAACTGTTGATAAATTAATAAATATTTTTATGATACAAAGAAAAAGTAGGAGATAATGTTAGAATGACTACCTGCTTAGAAAGGAAAAGTACAGCATCAACAGTACCCTCTGCATATATTGATCTACCACATACATTATGCTGAAACTCGAAGGAAACTCTGCAAAAAGATAGAAAATAATTCAATCAATAGGAGAAATATATTTATACCAGACATGAAAAGCAAGGGAAAAAAAAAAGAGGGTGCTTGCTATTACATTTTATCAGGGGATGTCAAATGATACATATGGAATGCATGACCAAGCAAATGCTCCTCTATAACTCCCACCATCTCAATTTGTTGTTTGGGATCACGGATCATTTGTATTTGAAAAGCATATTTTAAAAAGCCAACGAAAAAGAAAAGATATTTAATCATGAAAATAACACAACCAGGAGTTGTAGATGGAAATCGGTATTAACAAAACCTAATCTAAAATACAACTTTCTTCACCATAGATAAATGTAACCCAGCACAATTAGGAAAAGTAAATGTTAATTATAAAAGAGTTCCAGGATGAGGTGATAGCAAAATTTTTTGACATCTTTCGGTCATAAAACAAGACAAATCCATGAGGACAAGCATTCTAAGACTTTCAATGTGGTGCAAAAGGACTTGAATATAAATCTCACTAACATCAAGGTTTGTGAGGGGGGTGGGTGGCATTTGGCTTGATAATTAATGTAATCAACAGAAAGTCCACATGGCTATCCCTCTTCTTTTAATTAAGCTGATACCCATCCGTATGCATATACACCAAACAAATATCGTGCGTGATATTAACATTTATACCTGAAATATCCCAGTAGGACACAAAACCCATGACGTAATCCATATTTCTACCCGTTACAAGATTTATTCTTACACAGATTTATTCACACACAATTTCTTTGTATATTTCATTCTTACCACTAGATAACCATGTCATATTCACAAGTTAATACAATATAGAACTACTGATATGATAAAATAGAGAAGCATACTAAGAAGAACTCAATGACCATGGATATCTACCCTCAACTACCTATGAAGTCCAAGTCATTTTTTATGACCTCAAATGTCCTTAAACACACCTGATCAATATCAAAAGAGACACCCAATTTCCGAAAGCATGAAATAACAGCCTTGGCAGTTCCAGAAGTGTCCAATTTGCCCGCTTGATGGGACTCCAACACCTAAAGGCACATAAATGCATCAGTACTATAATTATTGTGCAAATATTAACCATTTCAACTTCATGGAACATCAGCTTGAGTTAACAAAAAACTGCATTCAGACAAAGCATAGACACTTCCACCAAGACTTTGGTAAAAAGAAAAAAACAGTACAAGAGCTTTCTAAACATAAAAATTCCATAGTATCTATACTACTGATGCCCATGATTTTTTATAAGCAACTTAATTAAAATGTTAGCCCTAGATAAATTTAGATCGTTACTAATTTTAACCAAATGGACAATAAAAATATACATATATATATAGCAGACAACTTTTCAAAAACTTCTTCCTATTATGCTTCATTAACATGATGTTTGGTGCATCAATGAATCAAATTTAGAAAACTTATGGTGACAAATAATTATTATGATTTTTAAATCAACACGGTGGACTCTGAAGTACAGAAGACTTGTGATATGGAAAAGCTCAAATTGAGGACCGGGTTACATCACATTTTCTATGGTAAATTAACCATCAACAATGAACACCAATGACTAGACAGGAGTTAAAACTGATTCTCAACTAAAAACTGCTATAAAAATAAGAGAAAGGCCTCTACAAATTTAGAAACCAATAGCTGCAAAGAAAACCGCAATGCACTGGTTTAACTATAAGAGGAAAAAAAAAAAAACAATAAAAAAAACCATGACAAGTAATATGATAAGTCAAAGATTTGCAGAGTCCCCCACACGAGATAGGAAGTTATACCCGGTTGCACAAGGAATGACTTATAGGACATGGTTAAATATTCCCTAAAAGTTCAAGCCAAGCTTCGACTTCATCAGTCATGATTCATGAAAAAGCCAACCACTATCATAAATTGAAATTTTGACAACAGAGTCCATGCTATCTTAACATATTGTAATGTTTTGTTTATGAAAAAGTTTAAAACCCAACTTTTCACAGCTCTTTCCAAAATAACATTCTTAGTCTTCCCATTAAGAATTAAATATTTTTAGACATAGATAAACAAGGAGGCCAAGACTACAAATCAGACTCAAGCAAAGTAACCTTCTCAAGTAATATAAATTTCTGTTGATATTAACCATTCAGAACATACATTCACAGATAAGACTAACAAAAAATATCAACACTGCTTAGATGTGGAAATATTAAGAAACAGGAAGTGCCTGAAAAGAATACCCAAAGAAAGGCTCCAGGAAATTGTTGAGTTATAATTTCCATTGCTGCAAGGAATGCAACAACCTAACAAATCACCAAATCATTAGAATATGGAAAACAATAGATACTAAGTTTAAAAGCTTTACGTACAAGATTTATATACCTGTTTTTCCATTTGTGGGGATATCACAGCATAGACCTTTGAGTTTTATGCAGTCTTATACAATCTGTCCTTGTCTCCATCAGTAGTTCCCATAACAAAGGGCACTCCAACTTATGGGAACTACGGGTGGAGACAGGGACAGATTTATGTACAAGATTTATATACCTATTTTCCCATTTGTGGGATATCACAGCATAAACCTTTGAGTTTCTATAGTCTTATACAATCTGTCCTTGTCTCCACCGGTAGTTCCCATAACAAAGGGCAGTCCAACTTTGGAATATAACTCTGCATTATCTACATATTGCAAAACCACAAAAAATTCTTCAAATAAAAAAGAATAAATAAATATAAAATGGAGTTTAGCTTGTATGTAGCATAGGAAGTAAACAATTGAGTGAATGATGCATTATACACTCTATATTGGAGATGGTTCAGAAGATAAATTCAGGACAACGTATTGGCCACTTTGGTTAAAAAACATTTTATGCATTTCCCTCATTTCTTCTATATCATCTTTTAGTAATAATCTCTACTAACATTTATGATTCAAAAGAAATTAACCATAGCCTAGTGATTCTGCTCCTTTTTTCAAAATGAAACTACTAAGTACAATTTCTTAGACAGAAATCTAAGTTTTAATTACAAATTTTGTTTTCTTCAAAAGTAACAAGCTGCAATTAGTTACCATTCACCACAGCAGGCACAGGATAGTCCACCACGATCATGTTTGTAAGTTCATCAAAAACCGATGCAAGAACACTTTCTTTGTCGGATGGACCATGCACCAAAATCTCTTTCCCTCACACTTCCACCATTTGTCCAGCTTCCTCTGTTGAGCCAAAAGAGACAAGAACGATATGAAGTCCTCCAGAATCTGCTGCATTGATAACAGCCTTCCCCATTTTTCCGGTACAACCATTTACCTACAATTAATAAAACAATGTCAAAGCATGAGGTATATGTATATCATCAACCCAACATACACGGTTAGCAAACATTCTTCTCAACTAAAGAAGTCCAACATACACAACATTGCTCATCAGCAAGTTCAAAAGAAGATTGAAATACACTTCAATTGACTTTTATAAGGGTAAATAAAAATCAAAATAATACTCAACTATAAAAATGGAGTTGTGAAGCAACATAAGTAAACAATATCAAAACCAAAGGATGCACACTGTTAAGTTCACTTTAAAAGGGAAAGAACATAACAAGATGATTCGTGTATATATGTTCAAAGCACACCGAATTTAATAAAGGCAATTCCTAAACTATCAGCCACTAGATTAATCTTTTTTTTTTTTGGCTTGTAGCATTGTCTTCTACTTAATCACCGCCTCACAACACATTCAATTGACTTTTTACAAGAGTACATAAAAATCAAAATAACACGGCTATAATAATGAAGTTGTGAAGCAACATAAGGAAACAACATCAAAACCAAAGGATGCATACTGTTAAGTTCACTTTAAAAGGGAAAGAACATAACATGATGATTTGTGTACATATGTTCAAAGCACATCGGATTGAATAAAGCCAATTACTAAACTATCAGCCACTCTATTCATCTTTTTTGCTTGTAGAATTGTCTTCTACTTAATCATTGCCTCACAACACATATACAATGGTTAATAACCCAAATTTCCTTGCTACCAATCACTCTATCAAAGTGAGTTATGCATAACAGTCTCTTGCTTACATTGTAATGTATGATTAAAATTCCACTACTTAATTGAACCCAATAAATGTCAAATTTGTTTGTTAAAAAACATGTTTTCATAACCTAACACAAGTGTTGGAAAGTCAGAAATGTTAAAAAATCATCATATACTGGACAAAAAAATGAAACACCCACCAAGGCCTATCAAAATAGGCCAAAAGAAAAGGAATTAATTCTAACATCTAGTTAAACAAAAAAGAAAAGCAAAACCAAGAAGGCAGTTGCATTGTACCATGATTGCAACATCGTTGTGCTTGGACACGGGTGTCACGTGAAGAGAAGATGTTGAAGAAGAGATGAAGCGAAGTGAAGATCCGAAGAAGAAAAGAGAAGAACTCGCGTGAAGAAGAGAAGAAGACGGATGCTGAAGAACAGAAGAACTGAAGAAGTTGGAATCGATGGTGAAGTCGCGAAGAACAGAAGAGAAAACATAGGGTTTTTAATTGTTACCAAAACACAGAGTTTTGGTGTCTTAAAAAAAAAAACCTAGGTTTTATCAAACGCAGAGTTTTAGTAATTTTTTATAAATAAAAAAACTCAGTTTTACCAAAACACTTCGTTTTGGTGTTTAAAAAAAGCAAAAACAAAAACAAAAGCGCATAATACCTTAGGCCCCGTTCTGTAGCTGTTTTTCAGTCCGTTTTCGTTTTTATTTTCTAAAAACAATTTCAAATTCGCATTCGTTAACCGTTTTTCATTTTATTTTCAAAAAATAAAAACAAAACCAGTGTTTAAAGTGAAAATTTTGAAAAACATCTTAAATTTGTTTTCTGAATTTGAAAAACAAAATTAAAAAAAAAAAAATCCTCAGTGAAGGCACGACACTCTCATCACTCCTCTCAGCTCTCAACTCTCAACTCCATCTCAAAGGTATGTCTGATCTTCTTCTTCTTCTTCTTCTTCTTCATATCTTCTTCTTCTTCTTTTATTTTTTATTTTTCAATTTTTTATCTTTCTTAAACTAAAATTATTGTTGATTTACTTGGATCTATGTAGATCTAAGTAAATTTTCAATTAATTGTCTGTCTTAAAACGAAATTTAATTAAAGTAATCCTTAAAAAAAAAAAATTATAGTGATTATTGGGGAAAATTGTTGTGGAAGACCGGAAGCTTTGAGCAAAATTTTGGGATTCTAGTTTCTCAGTCATTCAGCTTTCAGTGAAGCTACCGGACGCGTTTTAAACTGTTTTCATTTTCAGAATACAGCTTCCAGTATATGCTACCAAACGCGTTTTCAGAATTCAAAACTGAAACCAAAAACACTATTTTCACTTTCATTTTTATTTTCAAAAAATAGCCACTGAAAAACACTTACAGGACGGGCCCTTACTTGGCCGAGTCACTTCAATTCGGGGATGAGGCAGCCGCCTTGTGCAACTGAGGCTGAGTTTTGGCACAAAGGCAGTGGTACGGCCGTCTCGGTGCAGATTTGCGGATAGGCAGCCGAAGCGGCCTCAGAGCAGTCGCCTTAGACTGAGTTTTAAAACACTAACAACACCCAAGTCCTTATATCATCAATTACAACCTAGGCAAATCTCCAAAAACTAAGATACAAACACAGTAGGACATGGCAACTAAAATAATATATTTTTATATTTAATAAAATAATATATAAAAAGATGATTCAATAAAACACAAGCAATAAGTTTTTAGAATTCAATGACATTAAAAACAAACATAAAAGTTAACTTTTAGTTATCTCCCAAATTTAACTTATACGGTACAAAAGTTAACTTCCAAATAATCAAATCAACTCAACTAAATTAACTGGATTATTTATTTATCTATTTAAGATAAAATCTTATTGGGGCGGGGGGTGGTGGGGTGGATGGATTCAACTCAGAGTTTGTTGGATTTGATTTGATTTTGTTGGATTTTAGAAATCAGGGTGTATTCAACTCATATTTCCTTGGATTTGTTTGAAATCCAACAAATCTAAGTTGAATACACCTGGATTTCATTGGATTTGTTAGATTCGGGGGGGCGGGGGGGGATGGATTCAACTCAGAGTTTGTTGGATTTGATTTGATTTTGTTGGATTTTAGAAATCAGGGTGTATTCAACTCATATTTCCTTGGATTTGTTTGAAATCCAACAAAGTGGGGTATTCAATCTAGATTTTGTTGGATTCCAAACAAATCCAATGAAATCCAGGTGTATTCAACTTAGATTTTGAAGGATTTCAAACAAATCCAACGAAATCTGGGTGTATTGGAAATCCAATTGATTTAGATGGATTTGTTTAAGTGATGGATTTTGTTGGATTTGGATGGATTTGGAAGGGGAAAATATAAATAGAGAGTTAATTTCTAAATCGTGGCCTCAACCCAAAGATTTATGAAGATTTCAGAATTCACACCTCCATCTCCATCTCTCTCTCTCCCTCCCTCTCGGTTGTACATATCAGAGCTCTCAAAACCTCTATCTCTCTCGTAGTCTCGCTCTCCTCACTTCGAATCCGGGTGATTTTGTCGTTTTGAGTCTGAATCTGATGATTTTCAAGGTCTCGTATCAACAAATGTCCTTGATTTGTTTCTTTTACACGTGATTTGTTGAAAATCCAAATGATGATGGATTTGTTAATCAAGTTCCCGTTCAACTAATTTTGTAATTAAAAATTTGTTAGGATCAAGGATATTGCTTCTGGTCAAACTCATGGTCGTTTTTTAATTTTTTTGTGTTTATCAATAATTTTTGAGTTTTCGTTTTATTTATATACATATAAACTAATTTGGCAAAATCTATTGTGTTTGGTTGATGAGAAAGTGCAGAAAATTGGTTGATGAGAAGAGAGAACAAAGGGATGGTTGACTAGTTGAATCTGGGTGCAAGATGGAATCGAGCTAAGAGTGAAGAGTTTGGTTCGTGGTGGGTGGATTACAAAGGGATGGTTGATTATTATTATTATTATTTAATAAATCCTTACAAATCCATCCAATTCTACGTAACAAAATCCAATGAGCTTCAATGAAATCTTTCCACAATTCTGACAAAATCTAATGAAATCTTTGGGATTTGTGAATTCCACCAAAATCCACCACTTAAAACAAATCGATCAAACTCCAACGAAATCTAGGTTAGAGAACAAAGGGATGGTTAACTAGTTGAATCTAGGTGCAAGTTAGAATCGAGCTGAGAATGAAGAGTTTGGTTCGTGGTGGGTGGATTATAAAGGGATGGTTGTTTATTATTATTATTATTATTATTATTATTATTTAATAAATTCTTACAAATCCATCCAATTCTACGGAACAAAATCCAATGAGCTTCAACGAACTCTTTACAGAATTCTGACAAAATCTAATGAAATCTGTGGGATTTGTGAATTACATCAAACCCACCCCCCCCCCCCCCCCCCCCCCCCCCCAAATTTCAATAACAAACCCTCCATCCCCCAACTCTTATACAACTCACTAAATCATCACATTCATTTGTTTGTAGAAACTAAACAAAAGTAATTGCATGTTTTAAAAGAGAGAGAGAGAGAGAGAGATGCTGATGAATGCAAAAGAATAATTCGAGCATTTACCTGAAGAGAGAATTGTGAAGAATGGAAAGATAGGTGAATGTGAGTGAGGATCGGGGTGAGAAAAAAGCTATCTTTACTCTTTCCTTTCCTTCTCTTCTCTTTTCTGATCTGTTTTATCTTCTCTTCTTCTTCCTTTATTCTGATCGTCGGCTTTCTCTTCTTCTTCTTCTTCTTCCTCTTTTCTTCTCTTATCTTATCTGATCAGTTTTTTCAATTTTTTTCAAGCGGGCGGTAACATGTAGCAAAACGTATGATGCCCTAGCATTAGATTTGTATAATTTCAATTTGACTATATAATTTCGATCTGACTATGAAAACTATCCCAAACAAACTCAAAAGAATTAACTAAATATTATCACAAAAGCATATAAGAAAGCATGAATGATAAAAAATAGATTTTCTTAAAGCATCCAAACAAAATTGCTTCCATTTATGAATTGACGACATTCGACAATGATATGCTCTCCTCCATATCGATACGTCATGTATTAAGACAATCAAGCTGAAATTTGAAAAGTATAACCTGATAAACACAAATAATGACAACAACTAACCTGCTCGAGTACCGTTGATGCTAAAATCAAAACAATTTATGAAATTTTCAACACTCATCATGGAATCAACACAGACAAAGATGCAACCTACGAAAAAAAGATTACTACCTGTTAAAGAGGGTTCAAAAATAAAATTCCATTTTTTGGAGGTGGGTTTTCAAGACTATCACCGTTTTAATAAGTTATGTTTAAAAGGCACATATTATGGTGAACAGGCAAAAGTACCACCATAATACTTCCACGTCAGCTTTCTTTCATTAAGTTTACAGTGACATAGTTGTGAAGTAGAGAGAGAAAGTCTAGTTGAAACACAGGCGATCACTCGAACGGCGACGAAATGGCACTACGTTGAGTTAATAAAAATGGTCATTCCTCAAAACATTGAACTGGTGCTACAAGGACTTAAAACTAATGTAAGATTCATAATAAACCTATTATAATGCAATCAACACAAAGAACTGATCACCAAACACAACTGTCTTTGCGCATAATGAATGAAGTGACCTTCTTTCCCATGAAATTGAATGTTTAGTTGAAATCCTAACTGAAGAGCTTGGGACTTAAAACTAATGTAAGATTCATAATAAACCTATTATAATGCAATCAACACAAAGAACTGATCACCAAACACAACTGTCTTTGCGCATAATAAATGAAGTGACCTTCTTTCCCATGAAATTGAATGTTTAGTTGAAATCCTAACTGAAGAGCTTGTTTCTTCTTTGACTGGTTGTTTTCATTCATCATTGTTACTCAACTAATTTTCAAATTAATACAATTATGAAGATATAGACTTCCAGAGTTCCCTAAAATTTATTTATCTAGTAGAGAAATACCGTTGTCTTCTAACTTTTCTCTTTCCATTGATTTTGTAAATGTTGGTTTGAATGTATGGGTAAGGAATGACCAATTTTATTAACTCTAACTTATTATGGTTTTTTTATGTAGATGAGGTTTCTTACCAAAGCATGCTTGTTTGCCAAGCTAAGAAGAAACAAGCTCTTCATTTAGGATTTCAACTTAACATTCTGTAAGGATTCCCGTTGTTTTTAATTGGCTTATTTCGTGATCAAATCATAAATGGGGATACTTTGTAAGG